>CM026199.1:12087482-12109982 GCA_014839995.1 Xenentodon cancila
TATAATACAATTATACATATATATATATATATATATACATATATATATACATATATGTATATATATGTATATATATCCATCCATCCATCCATTATATATAGATAATGGATGGATGGATGGATTGTATTATTATTATATGTCAAAACATGCCCTTAAAGTCTAGAGGGGGCAAACTCTGGCCCAAAATGCAACAAGTGTTTCCAGTGAATATTTATAGATAAAAATGTATTGACAATATGAGGCGTAGTCTTTTGATTGACAGACAGCTTAACCAATGGCCATCATCACTTCGTAACCAGCAGTCTACACTAACCCAGCATCAGCTTAAAGCAGCTGTAATATCTGATGTTGCTACCAACACATGTGAAACAGGAGATTCTGCTGTGACTGTCCGCTGGAAGGTCTGCAGCTCCAACAACATGGGTCTGTTGAAAGCGCTGGCTACCGCAGCAAACTTTGATTGACATATAGTGGGCATATTCCTGTCGGCCTGCACAGCATTATAGTGGCACGCTGTAAGAGGAAAATATATATATTTATCAGGTTTTTAAAAATAATTTACAGTCTATGGAAAAAAGTGGCTTCAAAACCACTCGTCGGGTGACCAATGGGTCACGTGACAAATGGGGTCACCTGCTTGTATTTTACAGTTTATTACAGCTGCATTGCTTCGTGTTTCTCCAAGGTGGGGTGAGGGCCATACTTTCTGAAAACAGTGTGTGTTTATCTCACATTGAAAAAAAATTGTGCCATTAAACTGAATTTGTGTAAATGCATTATTAATGCAGCCATAAACATTGGAGGATGTTTGGAAACGTTGGAAACATTTAAACATTGTGTGTGTGTGTGTGTGTGTGTGTGTGTGTGTGTGTGTGTGTGTGTGTGTGTGTGTGTGTGTGTGTGTGTGTGAGTGTGTGTGTGTTGTGCACTACGCTGGACTCACACCTTCCAATATCTACCACCCTCATCCTTCTCTTCTTCTTCTGCCTCCCATCCCACTTGCCCCTGGCAGCATCTTGAATATTCATAACTGCTCTCAAATGAGCATGCTAAATGGGTGTCAAGATGATTTGGCTTCATGACAGAGGTGGATTGTCTTTGATAAGCCCCAACTTAAGCAAGAACAAGGCAAAAAGCAGGAAAGGAGCAAAAGAGGGAAAAGAGACATTGACCCCAGATGGTTTTTGTTTTTTTTGGTGCTCTCATGAACCAATCAGAACTGTGGAGCACGAACGCAGAAGTTACGCCTGTGCAGAAATGGCAAGAGAGGTCAGGAGTGGGGCGGACCCCTGTGGTGGCCCTGGGGGTGAAAGTCATTGTCACCAGGCTTTAATGGGTTTCAAAATTCCTCGACTGACCAAAACCTGTGAACAAGTGAAAAACGAAAGGCATTTGTAATTCAAATAAGACCTCTGGAGGTTTCTCTGTGAGGTCTGCAGTTGGAAAAGCTTCTTAGATTAAAAAAAAAAAACAAAAAAAAAAAACACAAATTCCTGCAAGAATAAGCAAACCGGGTTTCCTTTTCTCCTGCTACTTCACATTTTCATATTTTTACATTTCAAAACTGTGGCATTTAGCTTGATTCACTATGAGTAGGGAACAAAAATATATAATTAATTTGGACTTTCATGCAGCAGAGTGAACAAATCCCCAGCAAGCACAGTTAGCATCCCTTAAAACCTTATAAATTAAATGTTTTCTTTAATCAAATTAAGCAAAACAGTTTTTCTTCGGAAATCCAAAAGTATGAAAATAAAAGTGAATGCATGTAGTAGTTTCTCAGCATGACAGTACTTTCTTTGTGTACTAGGCTACTTCAGCCACGTCTACCCTCGACCCAGAATGTCATCTACTTGATTGTGTCCCTGGTGGTCCAGGCCTAATGGCCCCGTTTTCTTGTGGGTACTTCAAACAAAGGCCAGTGTAAAACGTGGGACAATTACGTTGCACTGCGTTTCGATGCTTTATTCTAGATGGGAATCATTTATAGCCCTCGATAAGATGTTTATGATTAGTTAAATAACATGCAAATGCGCCTAACTGATTGTTATCACTGGTTATTCCAAGCCAGAGGTTTCTGGTTCTTTGATCTAGTTTTCCAAACACTCATATAACTGCTTACAATGTCCTGCGTTAAAGGGCTGCCTTGTGAGTGCCTTCTGCAGGATTTGTTAGTGACACTTGCATCCTTGTGACAATACCATAATATTTCTTATACGTACACAAACTTTGGATTGACTTTATTCAAAGGGCACTATGAGACGCTTGATTTGAGTTCATGAACTTATAAAGCTCATCATCCTTGGGAACTTGGAGTGGCGATATAGGCACTGTATCTAAGAACCACCAATAATAACACATAACACACACATGACAAAAACCTCAATTAATAATCACAAACCTGCTCGATAATCTTTACTAAATCTGCCACCCATTTGGCTTTATCTGTCCTTTGTTATCAGTGCTGGAACTGAAGAATGGTCTGGGGTCATAAGGGTAAGACTTCTTTCTTTTTTTTTCCAGCATCTGCTTAAAGAGCTGGGGGCAGGAATGGGGAGCGGTGCAGGACAAGAGGCTTCCCCTTCCTTAACTCTCCAACCTCCTACACCCCCCCACACTTCTGATATTTCTGGAAGTCATTTTTTTGCCCTTTATTTTGGTTGTTTGTTTTTTTCTCCTTTTCCTCTAAAACCAAAATAAAGTGTGTGATGGATAAATAAGCAACTCCCCCACCCAAAAAAAAAAAAAAAGAAATACAATGAGAAAAATCCACGAAAGCGGCTGCAGAGTACAGACAGATCAGAGCAACATAGTCAGTCTCTCTGAGAGCAGCAACAGGGACCGAATCCTAACAGCGCCACCACAAAGGCAGGGCAAAGGAAGTGGTTTAATGAAATGAAGATTGTGAGCTGTGTTGTAAATTGCTGTATCGTTGTATTTGCTTTAAATTACAAAGCGCTGAAGCAAAAAGAAGGAAACAAAATAACCTCTTTAAAACATTTGCTAGATGTCAACTTTCTACAGTATATGTGCCTTATATCAATTTAGTTGTATGGTAGGTGCTTAATCCATATATATATTTCTGATATGATAAAATTATCATGCAGGCTAAGTCATGATGTGTTTACAGCCTGTAAGTAATATAACTAATAATCGTTCTATATAACTATGACTGAAATCTGTTTTATTCATTTTTTAGTGGCAGGAAATGTTTATACAGAGCACTTACAAACTTACTTTCTTACTTACAACACTGACAAACAGATATGTTTTATTTATTATGCAGCAGCCAATACACTTTCTATAATCAAGACATCAGGAAATAGTATAAACTTTTGTTTAAAAAGGGAAAAACATTTTTCATTTAATGACTTTAGTGTTGTCGAACCCAATTTCACAGAAGATAAGACATTTGCTGCCTTGAGCTGTTGGTGTGTGTCTGGTAAACTGTACATTTGTGAGATGAGACCATTGTGAATGCTGAAAGGAGATTAAATTTGTTCTGACAATTTCTATTTGTCACGTTGAAAGGATTGTGTCTAAATCCTTCTGTGTGTGTAATGAGACCATTTAGATATACACAGGTTTTGCTTAAATTGGCCAATTAAAGCAAATGTCCAAGGTGGTGCAACTGGCAGGAAATGGACCTCAGAAGCTGATGCATTTGTGCAAGATGAAGATGAAGATGAAGATGAAATTCACCGGGCTGACTGTGATGAGCGTTGGCTGAGTTTCTGGACAATCAAGTCCCACAAGTGGGGCTGTGAAAATCTCATCTACAGTGTAAATACACGACAAACCCGCAGGTCTGGACGGGGACAGTTTGGACTTGGTGGCCAACAAATACCTACAATCCCAACCAGTATATATTCTGTCATCTGATAGACTTGTTTTTATATGTAAAACAAGGACATTTGTATGTAACCCCAAACCAAGAAAACTAACACTGAATGTGCCTGAATAAGAGGAAGGTGGTGAAAGACTCTTCATTGCTCCAGTCATGGTTCGTGTGATTCGTCCAAGCATAGAAGACAAACTAATGAGCGGCCGTCCCTGCATCACAGGTCGCCCATCATTGTAGTCTTTGATAGGACAAAAATTAAAAAAAAAGACTAAATAAGGACGTGTGAATTCCATGTATACACAACTGCCATTCAGCCCTGCACACCGGTTTGTTGTCCTGATAATTCGTTCGTGCTGGTATACCTCAGGGAGCGTGACCAGTGCCGTTTACATGCTTGCTTGAGTGCAGTACCTATACGTGTTAATGCCTGAGACAAACTGTGTATAGACAGATGATCCAAATATCCATCCCTTACAAAGTTCTACTTTATCGTATAAGGCTCAAGGGGTGGTGGTACCGGTACCGGTACCAGATAATATGAGAAGGCTACGTGGTGGACAAGTCTCCAGTAGATGACATGACAAAGAGACGGCCATGCACGCTACCATTTGCACACTCAGCTAAATGAGAATCGCCAACATCTTACCTACTAAATACTGCTTATTTTGAGCACATGATGAGCTGAGCTAAACATAACAGAAAACATCCAAAGCAATGAAAGGGAGTGAGATGGATAGATATAGATGAATAAATAGACTGGGAGAGATAGCCTAACTAAAAGCTTTGAGGAGTTTCCATTTGAAGTGTAACATTCCTGTGTGCTCAGAGTCCTGCACACTGCAGAGGGCTTCCTCTCAGCTCAATGTGGTATTTGTCCCCATCTATGATTCAGAGAGTGGGAGAGTAAGCTGCAAACTTTCCCAAGGATACCATCCAGCCACATGCCACTCCTGCCCTCCCTCTCAGCAGAATCAAACCTGCTGCCCTCTCTTCCCACTTTCCTCTTATACTCCTTGCCTCCCTCTACTGCCTCACCACAACCTGTGGTGAAACAAAACATTGTTTGTTGTGTACCAAGATCCTGCTCCTGATTGGAAATCTTTGCTGGCAAAGAGTGGCCACTCATGGGTGATTTGAAATTGTTTCAGTCTAAACAAAATCAAAAATATTTAGCCATTCTCACAGTGGGACCCGACGGATGGCGATGTTTGCCTGCCAGGTGGTCCGCCGCTGTGTTCCCAAGATTAATTTCGCATTACCGAGATTGCCATGAAACGTTCCTATTCAAACACAGCATGGCCTGAGATTCTAGAGATGTTCATCAATGCAGAAATGTAAATACATTCTTTCTTAGTATATTTTGTATGCTGGATCAGCTGTCTGTATGTCAAAAATAAATCCACGTCACCTTTGTCTAGTCGTGGTAATTTGAAAGAAGTTTATACATGGTAAATTGAAAAGTCTGTACAATAAAACGACTGAGGGCACCTTTTCAGATAACATTAGGAAAGTGGAACATTACTTGATATGGCGATCATGTTGTGACCTATTTCCCTTTTCCTTGTTGCCAAAGGATTGCACCTTTTGGCTGATACCGGGTGTTTTCGTTTATGGCTATTTGCTTTTCAATTTTTCATGTCTTTCTCTGCTTTGCCTTCCAGGAACATTGAGCTACTTGCTCCCACCTTTTCTGTGTCCAAATGCCCCATAAAACCCCTGAACCGCTCTCTTTTTCCCGGCTCTCTTCACTTTCACACGTGGAGATCACAACTGTAGCCGCTGTGTGCCTGTCCGTCCCCGTGTTCCCAGAATCTTGGCTGTGCTCGCGAGTCCTCTTGATCTCGGGCCCCCAGTTGTGTGGGTAACACGAAGCTTTGGCCCGAGCCAGTTGCTGCAGATGGTACAACAGCTAGGCACGAGAGAGGAGCAAAGGAGGAAGTGTTGTTATCACCAGCTGGCTCGGTGGTTCAGCCGGAGCAGTCAGTACGATGAGTGCAGCAACAGGAACGCGTGGGTGTACATGTGAGCTGTGCAGAGGCCCCTCCAAGTCTGAGGGGGTGAGTCACAAGAATATGCCTGTGAGTACATGCATGCTGCGTGTAGGCATTGGTACATGTATCCACAGCTGCATGTGTGTCCACGTGAGCGTGTGTGGGCTGTAATGCCTCTCACTGTGGTGGCCCGCACATGACGTACTTGCAGGCTGTACGACCTTCATCTTGTTTGTTTGTGAAGCCTACTGAAGCCCATGTTTGGTTCTGTGTTGTTTTAGCCCTCATTAGCCTGCATCAAAAGTATAAATATTGCAGAAATTTTCAAACATGTGAATGAGGCAGGCTGCCGTAAAAATATCACACGAACAACCATACTTTCTTGTGTTAAAGATGGGTGCAAACTTCGTCCTCGCTTCTCCCAACGTCTTATTTTCAGTCCGTGTGACAGAACTTCTCACATCTTACTCTGTTTTTGGGGTACGCGGATGCTGTAAATGATTGTCTGTTGGAACCTATTCCTCTTGTGCTCTCTGAGGGAGTTAGACCTAAAGAAGCAGGCTACTGACAGTTAAGAGGATGCAGCCATTAGACCTTGCGTACCCGTAAAACAGGAACATGTTTCCCGTAACATACATTGATTCCCCTCCCATTTCTAACATCTGAGTGTGTGCGCTGCTGTGGGTTGTAAATATCTTTGTGTGGCCTTGTGGTGTGACTGAGATCACACACTCAAGCAGTCGTTCGTTTGCCTGGGAAATTTCAGTTACGTACAGTTTAACCTTGTAAAAGTTACTTTGAAACGTACCATTGGATTAAGTCTGTGCAGAGTTTAAGAGATCACTGGGACTTCGCTGCACGCCTGTTACGATATGACATGCATCGTTTTCCAACTCTTTTTTTATTCCCCCCCTAACGGGTTCTTTTGTTTCCACATAAATATTTCCATATTTGCATCTCCTCTTATAAAAAGCCCAAGGCCAGCGTTGCTTTTCTTTCATTGTGTCATCCCACCCTTTCCTAAAAAGCAGCTATTGTTAGCTTGTGGCATCATTATATCCCAGCGACAAAAGAGATTTACCACTTTAGCAACAAAACAGGGAGTTTAAGCCTGACCTCATCTCGCCATTGTCTCCTGTTTTAGATACAAACGCAGCTTTACTTCTGCCATGCTACATCTTTAAGAAACTACATGCCGTCAGACACGGTTTCTGTTCCCTCTGACCACCGTAGACCCCAGACCTTTATTTTTCACATGCTTCAGACAATGGCCCCATCAGCTGGACACTGGAAACGGGGACAAAGGATACAGAGCAGGAGGGTGTATATTAATAAGATTTCATCAAGAGTGCATCTCCAGGCTGTCAAGAGTGGAGTGAAGGCAGCTTCCTGACGGTTTCCTCAGAGAAGAGGAATGGAGATCAGTACAGCTGTGGTGATGGGAAAAACTGGGACAACTACAGAGATAAATTGTAGTCCCGTTAACGCTAGAGGAGGGTTAAGGAGTAGAGGATACGAACACTGACTTCCTGTGTAGTTCATGGTCTGTTAATAATAAAAGTGTAGCACACTCACAGCCTGGTGGGCTTCTGCCCAGCCTCACAGCTGGCATGCGACTCCTTTGAGATAAGCTAAACTCTGACCAAATTAGAGCACAGACAACAGCGCCTTGTGCTGCAACAACAATAGATGCACATGCTGTCAAAAACCAGCTGGCCGAAAACAAAAACAATGGCTTTATAAGGGCTGAATAACTGAAATTTCCTCTTTTACCATGACCTAGAGAAAGTAAACAATGTCAGTTCAGGCAGTTCTCTATAAGTCATAACCATACATACAACTTGACTTATAATTTATCTCAGTTATCAATGTGTCTGGACACCTATCAATACCCTTCAGTTACTAAATGAGCATCTTTAATCATCCACGCACAACTTGGCAAACATTTGCATTATCCAGTGAATATCTACTGAGCTCTGGATAAAATTAAAAGACGTCGGTTTATGTGGGACTGTTGACTGCTGTTACTCAATGGCTTGTACAAAAGTTATTGCTCAATATGAGGAAATCTTTATATAATCTCCTAGTGATTCATTTAAATTTTTATGGCCTTGAAACAAAATGATCAAACCCAGTTTTGTTTTTTGTCACATATGCAAGGAATCATCAAGCAATCACATTTAAATAGAGCATTCGGGGTGCAAAGAAGCTTAACTTCATATTCAAAGGTACTTTATAAATCCTAAAGGAAATTAAAAAAATGATGAATTTCATTCGTGATATTGTGCATTTTAATCTGTGTGATAGCTGTCTTACTTATGTAGTTCACCATAAATGACGCCGTTTATCAAACTTCACCAGAAGGACGAGAGGTGGAATCTTCATGACCGTCAGATCAATCAGCCTTAGCAACTGTTCATTTAAACAAAGCAGCAGTAGTAAAAACAAAAGTAAAACCAGTTTTGCAGTACCCAGTCTTGCAAGCATGTTTTAAAACGTGCTGCAGACCACATAAAGGACTGAGGGCAAGACACCATTTCTCATCAGATTTCTAAGAAATGCAGCTCATTCTGCTTCTCTATCAAACTCTTTGACTGTGAGAACTTCATGCTAAAAACAGACCCTCACTAAAAAGGCTCCCCTCAGTTTTTCTCTGCATTGCGCAGAGGACATGTTGTGGAACGTTTTGATTCCTGCTCTTCTGATAGTAGTGAGGAATGTGTGTGTGAGGGCCTCATTCATGGCTAAAGAAATATGGTGTGGTGAGTAGATGCATATGAAGCTGTACATCTCTCCCCCTTTCTGTCTGAAGTGCATTCAAACCACATTATCATAGCAAGAGCTTCATGATACTGCACAGAGGAGCAGATCTTCTCTGTGACTGCTTCATGGACCTCTCTGTGGACTCGGCCTGGTTGGTTTCTTTTTCTGTTACACAGCACAGCCGTTAACTAGGAAGACATCTTTCCAAAACAGAGGACCACCAAGACTGCATACCACAAATCCTCTTATCAGCAGACATCCCCTAATCATTAGGGGTGTCGTGATCTCATCCAGTGGTTCCCATAGTGGGAGGCGCCCCTTAGGGGGAACGCTGAGCCATTGTTTTTTTTTTTTTTTTTGGGGGGGGGGTATGAATGAATGAAAAAAATGAATGCTTTGACACTGCTAGCATAATCACAGTAGCCGCTTGCCAACTGGCATACCAGGCAAATGGTTGAGGCCTCAAGCCAGAAGGGGGCCCCCGAGGGTCGATGGAGAATTAGCAATGACAGCGGTCGACTGGTTGAGAGCTCCCTAAATGGGGCGCCTCTACCTCTCGCTGCGTCTTATGCAAACAAAACTGATGAAAGCGGGTCTATCAAAATGAAGAGAAGCTATCCATCTGGCAGTAAGAAACAAAAGGCAAAAAAACCCTCAAACAAAAACAGTTGGAGTAAAAACAAATAAATAAAAGCATCAAGAAAGTGTTAAGTAGTGCAGATAAAACATAAACTAATTCAGCTCAGAGCAGCTGAGTCTGTCCTGCTAATGTTGGGCGTCACAGTAAAGACACCTGAAATCAACTTGTTTACTCGAATAGCGGGTTGAAAATGAAATAACTATCTTGGACAAAACTCGTTCTTCAGGTGTCAGATCAAAGCTGTGTCCAGTTAAATGTCACTGTTATAAGTTATAGGCTCCATCGGCAAGAAATGTAGAAAATGTGCTTCTAAGGTGGATGGATGGAAAGAATTGTGCGTTATGTGCCAGTGGTGTTTATATTTTATTTTGAAACAATACAAATGTGCACTATTTAAAAAAAAAAAAAAATCCTCACATTTTTCATTGTTCTTAGATTATTTTCTATATAAGCTTGATTATTTAGTTGGAGGGGCCCCCTGTGAATTCTTCTCCTCGGGCCCCAAGAGACTCTAGAATCGCCTCTGGGCATAATGGACAGGTCTTTGATGGGGTTTGTATGACGGGGATTTGTTCGTGTTTTTAAACACACTTTGCACAGACAGACATTTTTTGGTTTTGGAACCACTGGTATAATCAATCTACATTGATAGACTTATGTGATGATGAGCGATCCAACAGCATCAATACTAAATTGTGGAAAGATATTTTAGCTACTTGGTGTGATTTGATATGATATTGTCACATATTAATCGTCAGCTAATAAATCAATTCAGCATCATATAATGGGAGATTTTATGGTAGTGGTTAACACTGAATTGTCATTCAGTTAATCAATATATAATTGCATTGTGATGAAACTTGATTGACACCCCTGTACATCATCCAGCTGCCACTGCTTTAGTTTATTGTGGGAACTCTTGGAAGAGCATGAATCACTCTGATCCAGTGACTCTAATGGGGCAAAAAAAGAAAATCTTGTTCACCTTTCTACCTGCTGGTACCAACATAAGAATTCTCTATATAAGTTTTAACATTCTAAAGAGCAAAGTGCAATTGTAAGACACCGACTGCATGGCTCAACAAGGGGATTTTTCAAAATTCAATATATCTCAGATGCAAGTTTGGCATGCGAGAACCCAAATGCCTCCAGGTAAAATTATATTACTGTGAAGGAGCAGGTGCCCTTTGAGCAATCCAAACATGTGATGTTACACATGATTGTCGAGGATTGATACACCACCAATGGAGAAAGAGCCATCAACAAACCCAAAATGACTCACAAAGACAAAACACAAGCGCCACAGATCAGTAAGTATACTTGCTTCGCCTATTCAAAGCCAGTAATGCATACCAGCAGCACTTGGCTCTATACAATTAATAACAATTGGTTGCATTCCCTTAAGGATTTTCCCAGACAACAGTGCTTACCGTATCAATACTGTCCCTGGCTCACTCCCTTGCCTGCAGTGCAGTGGTATCATATCTGGCCCCTTTGTGCAGAGGGGGATTTCCAGCCACTGAAACGGTGAGCCGGTTGGGAATGGACAACGGACCTCTGGGCAGCATTTCTTTAACCGTGTGGGAATGCAGCATACCACAGTAGACTAAATGACAAGGAGACAAACGCAACGAATGCACACTTCTGTTTCTGGGTAAAGACACACAGGACGTAGTGACACAACTCTGTGATTGTATGAAAGCAACAGGTAATACTTGAAATGACACCAGGCCAAAATGTAGGCTCTTGAAGACTGAGTCTAGACTGTCGCTCTACCTGATCTTCACACAGAAGGGGGTATTTTTCTGTGTTCTGTGGAAGTGAAAGGGCAGGGGCTATCTGTGTCTGCGTGGGTTTGGTCTTTAAAAGCATATCAATTGAGCAACAAGGACTTGAGCTCTGAAACTGTATATCACCTTGTCAAAGCAAATTAATAAATACATAATACAGCTGAACTCAACTCAACTGTTCCTGATGACAGAACCGTTTCATTGATTGATGCGATTATCAAAGCATTCCATCTGTGACAAGAAAAAAGGCACCAACAAAGAGTTATATTTAACAGACATCCACTGCTTTGTGTATCTTTACATCCTCAGCCAATTTGTCTTTCCAAAAGCAAGCATCTAACATAGTTTAAAATGTTGGCTGGTAGGACACTAAACAGATCACAGCATCAATCACAAGACATTACTCCCGCTGAGAGCTTTTCCTGTGAGTGTATCCATAAACAAAAGTGCAGCTGACTTGAATAAACTGATCAATCATTTGGCTACATCTCAGATTTTTGTGGCAATCTGTTGCTTTATATAATATGGAAGTAAGTAAGTAAGAATCAGTGTCCCCTATTTACTGGCTGGTTGTGTCACTTTAACTTGCTCAGGATCCCAGATGATCTTGTGAGACAAACCGGGACAAACCGTAGCCAGCACAACTTGGGACTGATGTCAAAGACCAACTCTGGAGTACACCGGTAGAAACTGACTAATGTGGCAAAAATAGCATATATTTAAGGAAACTGATTAACAAACAACGCAGAAAACTATGAAACCAACTTGGACAATATCTCCTCATGTACAAGACAAAACCATGACTGTGAAATTTCTTCTCAGACCATTGCACATCTTGAAAGCATAACTGCTGTGTAGTGTTAGATTTTTTTTCTTTCATTTATTCTCAATTATAAATTCTCCAGATGACCTGACAGCCACTGACCTTGGAAGAGGGACAGAAAAAGGGACAAGAGTAGGGACAGACATGGAGACATGTACAGGGACAGGCATCAGGTCTTCCACTGGAGTGGGACAAGACCAGGCTCTGGCGCAAGGCCATGGACAGTCTTTGGGAACGGAAAAGGAACAAAGACTGACAGTGGTGAAGGTGACTGACACTAGAAGAGGGGAAGGAGCTAGAGGAGGATGTAAGGCAGTTACTAGGACTGGGGCAGAGGGAGGCACTAGGATTAGGTTTGGAGGCGAGTCTGGAGACAGGAGCTAGAGATGAATCTGGGACGAGTCCATGGGCCGTGGCAGGGTCTGTGGCTCAGGCTTGGTCTAGGGCTGGGACTGGAACACGAGACAGCTCTGGGTCAGGAATTGGACCTGGAGCTGGGTTTCAGTCAGGGATTAGAGCTGGAGATGGTGTGGCATGACAGCCAATTCAGACACAAAATGAGTTGGGCCTTGGACCACTTCCAGAGCTGAGGTGAGCCACGTGGATGCTGGTGCGCCAGGCTGCATGGATGTTGGAAAGATGAGCCATGTGGATGCTGGAGGCCTGAACGCGTGGAAGCTGTGTTTGGAGGCTTACCTCCTCCTGGAGGATCTCTGTGGAGGTTCCAGATCAGGTTCCCACTCAATGCACATTTCACATCACCTTGCACCTGTATCGTGTATCTGGACTTCTTTCTTTGTTTCAATATTCACACAACAAAGGGAATCCATTTACTAGATAAAAGTATCTAAAGGCTCCTGCTGACAGCAAGATTTTTGCAGTCTTACATAATCATTAGATCTCATATTGTACGACTTGGATATGCTCAATTTTGGCTAAAACATCAAGAACCGTGTAGACAGACTGTAAAATGATGCCCCCTGGTAAAGTCAGCTACGACCTGATGCGGCGGGATGAATGTTGCGTTATCAACATGCAGAGTGGTAAATCAATAACAAGTGAATGAGATGTACATGATGTGCAAAAACTTGACTGAACAATTGAAAGAATCGCACTCGATTGCAATAATCCGTCACGTCAAGTTTCATTTTATTTGGCTTGTCAGTAGAAGTTGAAGGTATCAGAAAGGGTCAGAAAATAAAAGTCTGCAGTCTTTGCCCACAAGACCAGCGTGAGGGTGGTTGTGACATCACTCACATTGTAAGACGTGAGACACCTGATTTGGACCCACAAAGATGGATATTTCTGCGATTCTTTCATGGCTGCCATCTTTTGTTTATAGATGGGCAAAAATCATGACGTGTAGACGCTTTTAGATGGCAGGCACTATCGCCACTACAACATATACACCTTTGGTTTAACTGGTGTTGGCAAATTGTAACAACCAAGAAGAGTGAAATGAACAACGGAGCAGCCTGTTCGTTTGGTATGTCCTTTACATATTTATTTTCCCCCCCTCCCTTCTTATTATCGTTGTGTATTGACTTCTTCTACCGCTTCCGGTCAAAGCTTTGGGCGGGAACTGCGGCGCACGTGTAGAACATGAAGACCAGTTTCAGTCCACTTGAACATTTACAATCAGCCAGACTATTCTGACTATGAGAAGTTCTTTTTAATTTGACATCAGTTGGACCCAAGATGTTTGCGAGCACTTTAAAGCTACAGTTTCAGTTGGACTAAAGCGATAATTCCCGTTTTGTTTCTAATGTCATGTAAATGAACCGGCAGACAGCTGAGGAGCTGGAGATAGATTGTTTGTTGCCTTATTAACGTTTAATTACGAGTCCTGTCCCCCAGTACAGCAACTTGCATGCATTCTTGGTCTCTCTTCTGAAGAACTCAAAGAGATGTATAACTTCTCCAAGCAGCAAAATTCATTCATATTGTAAGACTCATCAATTTTCCTTATCAACATTACCAAATCACACATAAAGACACTTTAATTGTGTAATGAAGCTGTTCCAATACAACAAGAAAGAGACTAGTGACTGATAAGCCGGATGCTTGTAATTACAACGGAGAATGCTCTGACAAAGAACCTGCATGTGACCTTGCATAGTGCAACTCTTATACAAGCAAGAACGTAATCTTGAGTCTAAATGACTGAATCATTAAAACAACATGTCTCGCCAGTGGCCAGTAATGAGCAGACAGAAGGTTAATCAGATCTGCTCGGCAAACGCAAAAAAACCCCAGCTGCACAGAAACCATTCTTTTCCTAACAGACTTGTAATTGCAGAGACAGACAGACATATGTGGCTCACAAAACAACTCGTGAAGAGGAATGCCAGCCATTTGGCAAGTACAGTGCAACAGATGAATGGCTATTGTTGAGGGGTTTTACCAGGCCGAGTTGACAGGGGGCTAAAGTCAGTGCTCCCCGGCCCAGCAGACAGACGGGACAAAGAGAGCCCAATGTATTTCATCCACAGTTTTTCTCTAGGGGCCTTTTCATAGCTAATCCACTGGGCCAGAGAGGAGCAGCAGGACAGGTCAGTAATGCTGCTCCACCTCTGCTGAGGCCTTAGTCTTTGGCAGCTTTATAGAGGCAGATAAAGGAGCTAGACGCTGCCTTCTGCGTTTCTGTAGTCACTCTTGTCAGGCTGATCCTGTTCCCTGACATCAGTCTATTGGAGACAGGACTAGCGGGTTCCTGGTTTAATTAGATGGTCAGGTAAGCTGCTGTAAACCCTGCCGTTTCCATACTCACCCTGAGCTGGATGCTCACACATGGACCAGCTGTCATGAGATCAGCAACATGTTTCCCTACCTTCCAGACACCCCAACTCCCCAACCCCCCATTCCTTAATTGTTCCTGTCGTCCTCTGTCTGCAGATTTCTTTTCCCGTTTTCTAGATCTAAAGCACCCAAAAGCACACTAAATATGTGACATTCCACATCACAAGCATCTCTGCAGAGGCAGTACTTTCTCACACAACTCTTCTCACAGAACCCTATTTTTCTTTGAACAAGAGTACTCTATTGTTGTTTGAATTGTCCACCCAAACCCTAGCAACTTCCCCAAATCGGTATGCTGCAGGAATTTCTGGCTTCACTGCCAACTCTAGCTACCTGGTAAAGGGGATTAGGGCTGCTTTATCCTTTAGTCAAGAATGCGGAATGGCTGAACTTCTGACCAAGTTTGACATTCAAAGACTGTGTTCCAGGGGGATGCCTCCAATCCCTGTTGCCTGTTATCTGTATATATATATATATATATATATATATATATATATATATATATATATATAAATAAGCTATTTTAATGAACCTTGAAAATCATTAAAGAAATAGGTTAACACTCCTCCCAACACTTGATCAAACGACAGCTCCTTGAAATAATTGCAATCCTAGAATTCATATCTGAACTTTATTTATGCTTATCAAAGATGTTGAGTTAGAACAAATAACTTCATGTGTCCACCCGTTTTCCCTGTTTCACCTTCTTTGCCAACATGTACCATGTATCAAGCTGTCATGTAAAAATAGCTACCATGGACAGCATTCCTAAGCCCTGACACTATACTCACCATACTGACAGAGCACCAAGTCTTTCAAACTCTTGAGAACCATCCAAGCGAACACTTTTTTTTTTTTTAAAGTTGTGGGTGCATATTGCACAAGTATTCCAGGGACATGATGGCTTGCCTCCTTTGTCTCTGTGCAGCGCTGCGATGGACTGTCCTAGGTGTACCCCGTCTCTCGCATGACGGCAGCTGGGAATGTGTTCCAGCAGCAAATATCAAATCAGGAGAGTGTCCGCATCCATTCATGAATTAAAAAAATCATCAGCCTCGCGCACGTGTGTATTGAGAGTTCACAATGGCAGAGATTTGTAAAAGACAATGTCATATATCTAGTGAAAAGCCTTTGTGTGTACACTTAGTTTTATGCGTGAAACTACGCAGATCCTTGCAGTTTTTTATTGCCACACTGTTCCAAACTCTTGATTTTCCAACTGCTATTTTTCTGGCTATCTCGCTGATGGATTTTATTTGATGCGTTTTGTGGCCTAATGGACCTTTCAGACAACACATGACATAGGCGCTGTTTGTTAAAGCCCATCAAGAGCTTGTTCCATGCAATGATGGTTTGTTACGTTGCTGAGCAAAGCACACATGGAGCACAGTTCGTAGCTCTGACACAAAGTCAGCTCTTCAACTACTTTTAGTTTGTTTTAAAAAGATTTTACATATTAAATGTCTTTAATTGCTAAAGTTACATCCAGTGTGGATGTGAATATCCTAAAAGCTGTATAAGAGTTGCAAAAAGTTAAAGGGTTTAAAAGAGTTCACTTTAAGCCCATTGAAGATGGTTTGAGCAAAAAAAGAAAAGAAAAGAAAAAAAGGTTAAAGATTACCAGACCTGAATGTAAAGGTGTTCTCATAAATGTAGTAACAACTAAAACCTCTATGACATGCTCACTGTTTCTTGTGAAAATAGCCATCTGTTACTTTGATTACTGTTTAAAATGTTATTTGATTACACTTTCATTCCAATACAATGTACTAATGTATAAAATAAACTAAATAATCTGTAGTAGGAGATGCCAAGTTAGTGTTTGAAGTGTAAACTTATAATTCTGAGAAACTGCCACTAGGCCACAGCCCAAACTATGATCAAAAACAAAAAACAGTATTTGCCTCAAATCAAAACCAAACGGGGCTTTTCCATTATAAGTCACTGCCTGTGTAAGTAACACCACATAAGACAAATGACAGGTAAAAAAAAAGAAAGAAAGAGAAGAATCAAACAAAACAAGGTGTGTCTTGGTTTTGGCAAGGTAACTATGTCTTTCTGAGAATAAAAAGAATAAACAGGAACTTCTATAGTATATGTAAACATAAAAAAAGTGCACTGAGTGGTTTGAATGCACATGACTGTTACCTCAGAAACACCTGTACATACTGCTTTAAGGTTTCCTTTTAGCTTTACTATTCACTCAAGCCCGCATCACTACTCAGTCCAGTATGCCTCATTCCTAAAACTTTTCTCTCCTTGTCTGGCCTTTGTGGACGAGGTGATGCACCTGTGAGGGGGATGCTGCAGCAGGCCGTAGCCTTGCTCTAAGCCCTGCAGAGCAGCTGACTTCTATCAAGAGGGCCAAGTCTGTCAAGGACAGCAACGTTTTCAGGCATAGTCCTCCAATCTGCCGCAATATGCAGACAGACAAGAACACGCATCTAACTGAACGTGTGTCATCTTTACCCAAGACAAACGCACAGAAAATGAAACACACACATACACATATCACCTGTGCAGCTTAACACAGAGACAATAAGAGCTTTATTTCCATCTTTGTCCCAAATTAGAAGTCCAGGGCAGCCAGAGTTGGGAGGATCGAAGCTCTGGCCCGACACCTGATGCCCTCCTCCTGGCACCAAGGACCACTGAAAGATTCCTCAGGCCTGTGAAACCAACCGGCTGTGCACAGGGTTCAAAGATTCAACAAATTCCAGGGCAGCTCTCAGGGGAGAGTTACTTTGTGAGCGACCACACAGAATCAAAAACCTTCCAAATATTTGAGAATTGTAATTATAGACTCACTAAACTTATCAGGGGCAACGCTGAACTGTATGCATGTCGTTATTTAGAACAAGGCTTTTTTTATACTGTTGTTTGGTATATATGTATATACATATATAGTATAATGATATAATTTGATCATAATGTAGTAACACTTAGCAAAAGTGTAAAATGTAACAGTCTTTTATAAAGTGGACAGTCATCACCATATGTAAAATTAAATAATGATGAAAAAAACAATAATCTGGGAAACATCCTATTAGCGTGGGAGGCCGGGTATTAATAAAGGAAGGTGTGTGTGTGTGTGTGTGGGGGGGGGGGGGGGGGGGGGCTGTCCAGATGGACTGAGGGCCAATAGGGACAGAGAGGGGTCATAACAGAAACTGGAGTATCAAAGCTAGGAGAGCTGGTTCCAGAAACTTGGCACTTTCAAGTAGCACTTATCCAGGGGTATCATGTACACTTAACCCTGCTGTCAGAATGGGTGCCTGGAAGGAAATGAGTTGAGGGTCATGACCTTGAAAGCACAAGTCAAACGTTGGCGGCCATGGCACACAGAGAGTCACAAGGTAAGCTGCATAGCCCCGGCCTCTGCGTGCCAGATGGCTTGAAAATCTGAGTCGACGGCTGATGGAAATCTCTTAAGACTACCGCTCTGTCTCAGCCCCCTCTGGAAGAGCAGCAGACTGATACATAAGTGACATGGCAACTGTCACAGGGTGACCACACACCACTCTGTACCAATTTTCAAAAAAAAAAAGTTTAAAAAAAATGTGAATGTGAAGCCGTATGTTCACATCTATGAGCTTTTGGTCAGTAGCATGCCATTCACAAAAAAAAAAACAACAAAAAAACAGTGTTTTCTAAATAAGTACTTCACAATGACAACTGCTTTTTTTTAGGTTTCTCCTTTTCTCGACAGCTTTTTAGAAGCTTCTGCAAATAAGGTTACGTGATTAACCACACTGGCAACAACACAAATAGGCCACAATGATGCATCGCTACTTTGGTCAAATATCACTATGGTAACAAAGGTAACAGTAACTGATGTGGCTCATATCCCTTTCACACATTTTTATCGTCAGATATACTTCTGGTACTGGGGATCTGGATTGCTCAGTGGTTTTGAGCGGGCACACCATATACAGAGGCTATCGCCCTCGTGTACGTGCACGTGGCTCTTTACTCCGTGCCTCCGTACCCCGGAGCAGAGCTTGCAGTGGAGAGTGAAATACTACTAATGACCATTTCTGGCCAGGCGTCTTGACAAACAAGGTAGGATTAAGGAGTCTCACAGTGCCTCAATCCAAGACCTGGTAAACATCCAACTGCGGTTCAGGTGCGCTACTGCTCGTGGGAGTAACTTTTCTAAATGTTGAACTAAGTAAAGAGCTGAGTGTTGTGGCTCTATTTGTCATTACAACAGTTGACCCAAAGTCATGGACTCTAAACAAGTAACTCGGAACAAGCCTCATCATGTTGTATCACCATTTTTTTGTAATATTACCAGCAGAGTGTAAAATGCATTGTTTTTTATCAAAAGAAAACATAAAACTGCTAAAAAGACGAAACGAAGTCATCCTCCTCCCCTCTGTCATCGCTGGACTGCCCGGCTAGGTCTAATGTCTACGCACCTCAAAAGTACAGCCGCTGCCTTAATCTGAGGTCACTCTCTGCTCCCTGCCAATACACCGAGAACTACGAGTCGTCAAGAAGTCGTACCCTGAGCCACATTCTTGAATGAATGCTGCCCTGAAATCAAACCATGTGGAAGTCAACAGAGTAGGTGGTCTCCATCGAGGTTAATGGGTGACTATGACCATCTTGAGTATCAAAAGGACCGAAACACGTACAAATAGTCTACGGTGGAACTAATCATACAGAGAGAGACACATGAAACGAAACTAATTCAGCTCATTTGGTGGTTTTAAGTTTTTAGATCACTCTCTTTTTCCATCATCAATATGCGACCACATTGCGGACAAAAATGTCCCTATATTGTGTATCCAACAGGAAACATGAACACCCTATTTCCAAACCATTTCCTCCGTTCAGCTCATTTTGTATGTCAGTTTTTGATATGTAGCAACATTCTGTATCTAATGAAACAGCCTATTATGAAATAATCTCTCCAGTGATAGCCTTCCCAGCACTGACTCTTAACTGTCAAAAGCAAGTACACGTGGATGTTATCAGTAGTGCATGTCACATTTGTTAAAAGTGACTCCCTGGCGGGTTCAAAACCCGTCCCAGTCTTAAGTCACTAGAAGATTAGAAAAATGTGATTCCTGAATTGCATCTCACATGTATCGAGCTACACTGGAACAAAATAAAAAAACTCAGCATTTTTCTTCCTATGAAAATGTTTATACTGATATGAATTAAAATAAATCAAGCATAGTTAAATGCATTTACTGAGCTAAGGAGATAATACTTGTTTCAAATGTGTCCTGTGTTCTTACTTTTGTCTCTTCCCCTTCATCAGACTAACTTGAGGCCTCCTACTAAATCCCACTGCAATGCATGATCAATAAACGTAAAATTACATCACCAATCTGCTTAAAAATCACTTTAATTTTATGATTTTTATATATGAAACATGCAACAATAAAGTCAAGGTTTGATTGCTGTGTGCTGCAGATGATTATTGAAGTTGTGAATCAGTTTCATATAAAAACGTGGGTTGTGGATTCAGCTTAGTGTTGTTTCAAATGAATAGTCAAGTTTTTTTAGGTCGGAGCTAAACTGGTTACATTTTGGCAGTAGCAACAGTTGACAGTTTTTAGTAACCAACTAAAAAGACATTTTCAGTCAGTCAAAGCAAAAGTTAGGCGGACTGACAGGATCTAAAATAGGAGCCGGCAAATGTTCTCACCCGTGACCACTGATGACAGTCTTCGTCAAAGGAGACAAACAACTGTTGTTGAAGAGTTGTCTCTAGTTAGTAATTCAATTCAATTCCATTCAATACAACTTTATCAATCCCTAAAGAGAAATTAAATATTGTTGTAGGTCCTATTAGTTAGTTAGTCAGTAAACAAGTACACAAGAGAGAGTGAAAAAAGAACCAAAAAAAAAAAAAAAAAACTTAAAAGGAAATTTAAAAAAAAAAGCACCCAAAACACCAATTGGCTCACATTCCTAGAAATCCTCCAAAAATGAATACCCAGAACAGGACGTACATGCAGTGGTGTCTGCGTCACTGTGTTTCCATCCTGCTATGTGGTAGCCTAACAACGGCAGCTCTGTTGCTTCCTAACACACGCAGCATGCAACAGCTTCTCTTTGCAACGAAGTCGACTATTACTGATACTTTATCTGAAATTCATAAGTTAATCATACAGCACTGTTGATGCCTTTTTTTGTTTTTAACTAAATGTAAGTGCTGATGCTACTATAACCTAAAAAAAAACAACCCTTCAGTGCACATAATTAGGTTAGCGATTGACCATGTGGTGTTCTAGTGAAATGTGTGGTTAAAGCTGGGGAAACTACCCACATATCTCTTCATCTGCCCATCAACAGCTGTATAAACAAATAAGTAAACATAGAAATGAGGTTATACGTAAGAATGTGCATATGACAATTTTTGTCATCGCTTACAAATACGCATGTGCTAAGGTATGACTAGGTATGAACGGTTATGCACAGCTAACCTTGTGCTTCTTACAGGAAAAAGTGGGAAAAAGTGACATATTCAAGATGCACGGTTGGCGAGGTTATGGCTGATTCAAAGTGAATTGCTGGTTTAGCTGGCAAAAAGTAAAAAAAAAAAAAAAAAAAAAAGAAGTTATGTTTCAAAGGACACTGCTTCAACGGTTTCACCTCAGATGGTTGCACACCTGTTGGTCTCAAACAACATCCAGCCTCAAAGAACCTCCAGAGCTCCAGGACGTATCGTCATGAAGGCTGTGAGTGAGGGAATGCGGTCCTGCCATTAATAATGTGGCACAATTACAAAAATGTGGGCATGTTTTGTCTTAAATATGAGTTGTCTAAACCTGAAAAAACAAGTTTTCTGAAAATCCAAATCACAAAAGGACAAGAGACAAAATGAAAAGGGAACTTTTAATTCTCTACAGAAGCTATGATGGAATCCAAGGTATTTCATCAATTCATTTGCTATTATCAAACCATTTTTTCAGGCCTTAGCACATTAAAAAAAACAAAAAAACAGCTGGGACAGTAAAGGTTTTCCAACACTGCAATATTGTCACTCTCTCTCACCTAAAATACTTAAAAGCCATTTAGGCAATGAGGACTGCAGACACTAGCTGCTCTAAAATCTCAGTGTACTTTTTCTGCTGCCATGACCATGAACCATCAGAGAGCTTGACTTTTGGACTTGATAATAAGTCTGAATCATCCTTTTCATTTTTGGTGCTCAATTCTTGCACCAAAGAACCGAAATATTAATTAAACTGGCCACAGCAGAAGCATTCACTGTGTGATTTCCCATCCCAGATGTCACTGAGCATTGGATGGGCCAGGTTAACATGAGGCTTCTTTTTTGCACAACAAAGTTTAAACATGAATTTGTGAATTCAGATTCAAATGATATTACTTGAACTTGACAAGTTTTCCAAAGTAATGTCTTACCCATTAGCTCTTGATGAACAGTGATTCCTGATTCACTGCGGTTTCTGAACGGTGATCCAGCTAAGGTTTGGGCTTTGCTCTTTATACAGTGAAATTCCTCCAGATTTGTTTGTGTTTAATGATACTTTGCACTGGAGGACAATGATGCAAATCTATTTAAATCTTTTTTTCTGCATGGTCTTTTCTCGTTTAAAACACTTCAATGATTTTTCACTCATGTTTAATGAAGGTGAGATTCTCTGCTTATCTTTGCTGTTTAAAGACCTTTCATGGATACTGTTCTTTCGTCCTAAAGGATTCTGCTTTTTGTCACCTGTAACATCTTTACAACGACCTTTTGATCATCTCGGACTCATATTTTCTAAGAAAAAATAACAGTCAATGTAAATTGTTTGAAAAACTTTCCATATTATCTTCCCAAAAATAAATAAATGCAGTGACTGTGACATAATATTCAAAGTTGA
>CM026199.1:12114982-12134982 GCA_014839995.1 Xenentodon cancila
TATATATACACATATACATACATACATACATTATATATATATATATATATATATATATATATATATATATATATATATATACATACTATATTGCAAAGATGGACTGATCATACAATAATACCTGCACAATCCAGTGCAGATATAAATATGGTGGCAAGCAGTATCTCCTCTTGTTGCCTCATTGGAAACACAAGTACAGCTAAAACATTAGTTTTTGACCAAATTCTGAGCGTTAAGTAGCGTAGAAATCTTAGATATATTTCAAGTAGATTTGCTTTGCAGGTACGTCCAGCGTCCATCTGTTGGGAGCATGAACTATGCCCAAAAGTCTTACAGAGCAAATAAAATCAGTCTATTGTTGTAAATAAAGTTTCTGGGAGAGCTTAACACAATGAAGATAGAGTGGCAACATAAGCTGGATGTAAACAATGTAGATGGCTATAGCTGCGATTTAAATCGGCTTTGGCATCAACGGTTAAATATTCTGACTTTTACTTGGAAAATTAAACAGAAGACGGCACTGAAATCATTCCTTTTGCCACTAGGATATATTTGCCTTTTTGTTGACAGGCTACATCAAAAGTTTAATTTTCTCTTCCACACAACACACTCTCCTGTTGACTCGTTTTGTTGCTCTGATTACATCATGTTTATTGCTCTGACTTGTCATAGTGCTTACCAACTGTGTGCAAAGACAGTTTGATAAGCAACCGTTGGTGCAATCCCTTGGATGTAGAGGCCATGTGGACTGTTTTCAGACCCTACATCTTTGAAGATGTGGGTCTAATCTATTAGTTGTTTAAAAGAGAGAGAATCATCATCTGGATTCCTATGTAACTTTTCTAGTAAAACAACATACAATCAGCATAAAAACAGAATTTAACCGGTGATACATTTGATCAAGGCTGTTTATATATGAAAAGAATGGAAGCGGTCACAGAACTGATCCCTGAGGAACACTCTTGGTTAAACTGGGGTAGCTATAGGTGATGCTTTCTTTTAGGTAATTATCAAACCACTCCACTTTCAGGACAGCTGTAGTTTTACTGTGCTCTTTTATAAAACTTGAATGGCAATCTGATGAGATATCATTAACTGTTAAAAACTTTTTCCATTAGTTTATTACGAGGTAAATGAGATCCTTAACAATGACAGAAAACTTGTAGATGGTGGGCTTCTGGTTTTTTCAGTCCACAGGGTCAACGCATTAAAACAAAGAAAGACCAAAGTACCAGAACAATAAAAGATTAAAAGGATGTGTCAAATGTAGTGCAAAAAAACAAAAAAACAAACAAATAAATAAAACAAGATGCTAACTTTTAAAAGCACAGGCCTAGATGCATCGATTATCCAGACCAGTGGGCATTCAAAGGTTTCTGATTTTGAGAGCTTTATGCACCACTGAAACTGGCTTTAAACTAAAGGAGTTACTTAAAGGGTGACCTTCTGATTGAGTCTTCCCAAGCAATTGCAACGGAGTCAAAAAAAGTATTAAGAAAAATTATAATAGAAACAATCGAGCATCTCGGCTTTTAATGTTACAGACCAACAAAAGGTGGAAACTTGACACCATTATTTGCTGGTAAGGATTTAACAGTTTTGATCATTAATACTTGCTTCTGTTCTTGCATGTTTATGAGACACAACAGATCGGTACAAAATTCAGGCAAGAGAAATACAGTACAGGCTTAAACTTAAATTCATCATGAAGAATACTTGACGCGTGATCAGTGCTCCTGGTAACATCTCTGCAGCATCTCTGTAGCATCAAAATTATTGTCATGACTCAGTGTCCCTGAAATGTCACTGTAAGCCATGTGATTCCCTAAACGCCTCTAAACATGTTCTGGTAACTCTGTGCTGTCACTGTTAGTCGCTATCTTGTACAAATAATAACACCAGTCTTCACTAGTGACCAAATCATATGCTTCAAGCCTTGAGGTCTTTTTGTTCATCTACTATCTATCAATGAAACGTCTAACAATTATCTTCCAGCATACTCATTCAGGCATATGAACCCTGCAACAGACTCAGCAGAAGAGCAATAAAGAGAATGCAACAGCTCCATCTAAAGGTCGCTATGAGGTACTACAACAAGAATGAACTCCCCGTCTGCTGATGTTAGTCCATGTCTCATATACAGACAGTTTTATTATGATGCTTACGTAATTCAAGCAAGAGAATATTCATTGTATGTATAAAAGGCATGTGCAGGACTGTGGAATGAAAAAGAGAAAATTATGCATTTTTATTATGCTGGAAAGCTTCATTAGTGAGACCACTGAGGTACTTGTACTTGCAGGAATTTAAAAGGTCTGCATATCATTGACCAGAGCGTTTTCCTCAAGCTGTAAGGACAGTTTTTTGTTTCAGACAGAGAAAATAAATAAATAAATAAATAAATCACAATTAACTCCATTATTTACAGTCACAGATATTTCCCTATAAAAGACAATTAAAAAAAAAGAAAAAGAAATGCCAGGAATGAATGTTCCATTTGCCCCATGTTTATCTCTAAAATCAACTTCAACTAATGCTGTACTGCTTACGTTAAAATTCAGAGCTTCCCATTGATCCCATTTATTAGATTTTTTTTTTACCATTAACATCAGCACCTTCATAGTTCATTTGAGAAACCAATGAGATAATGATGCATTTCGATAATGATGCATTTCTTTATATCCTGTATACAGGATATAAAGATCCTGTATTATCAATCTGACTTCTAATTTGAGTTTCTCTATTTAATTTCAGAGGAGGAAGGTAGAAGTTTCGATTTTCCATTTGTTGTAAAAAGTGACCATTAGTAATAAAAGCCGCTTCTCTGTTAAAGAAAGCAGTCTCGTATAGCCTACCAACTAACCCTACAACAGTTCTTAAAGTGAGCCTCTAAAAACAAACAAAACCTAAAAGAGTGGACAGATAATGCAGTCCCGGGTTTTAGACCACACATGCAACGGAGCGATCACATTATTCCTGACTTGTGTATTGTTTGATGACTCGATCTTGGTTACTTCACCTACCTGCCCCACTTTAGCTCATTACTCGCGATGAGACCGCCCATAAATGGTGGATCAGTGGGACCTGTCCGTGGCTGGACTGCAGACAAGAAATGTAAGTATTTGCAAATAAAACTGCCAGTTTAGTATTCTTCTGTCAGTTTTGTAAGTGGTAACTGAAGATGTGAAATAAGGTACTCCGCACAGAAGCGAGGGAGAAAGTCAAACCAAGCTGCTCACTCCACCCTATACAACCAGTTTCTATGAAAAGATATATAATTGGGAAGAGAGCAGCACTATTTTGTCTCTGTGCTATTTTGACAAACACACATCACATTACTTTCATGACAATCTCAGGAAATCGTATCAACCTGCCAGAAACAGGCATAATGTCTCTCCTTCAAGTGCAGGAAAACACCTGTAGTCAAACTACGCGTATGCACAGATACACAAGTGTACATGTAAGTGCATATATTCAATAATGCACAAAACTGTTTTTAAGTTGGATTTTCCCATGTCTTTTGTTTTTTTTGGTGGAGTACAGATGACATGAACAGATTGGAGGAGGTAAATGGCCTAAGTGAATGGCCCTTGCACTGTGAGAAGGATGTGGAGTGAGTAATTAGTCCAGTCTTGACATCTACACTTCTATAACTTAAGATAAGACTTTCCTGAGTGGTGAACCATTTGAGCAGGAACGAGGCAATGTGAGATGCGAGGCAAAAATCCTGAAGCTCAGAGAGTTAAAATTTTAAATCATGGGAACTATGGCAGTCATCCACATTATAAGTTGTACCAGGGATAGCTCTGTAAATGAGGCATGACAAAAAAACTGAGGAAAAAAAAGAAAATAAACAGCAGCCAGGCGCTGACAGATACATTGTGATGTCTGGAAAAAACAAATGTTTGTCTTAATTACTTCAAAAAAAACAAAAAACTTATACTTTATACAGTGAAATTCTTGAAACTTTCTACACCCTCTCAACAAGGCTATACTTGCAGGAAAAAAGAAATCTCTTTCTTTGTCTCGTCTGAAACTAAATGTGATTTCAGTAAACTTGCTTTTGATTCATGATCCACAGGCCTCTCTTCCTGTTGAACCTGGCAGCTGAAGTGCGAGGCAGAAGGCATGCAGAGAGGAGACACAGTTACAGTACAGTACAGTGCATCCCAACAGCTGATAGAGTCACAGTTCACAAAAGTCAGCTTTTGCACATGACCATGGCAAAGACACCAGCTGCACAGCTAAGTACAGTGCAGCTCAGTGCAGTGAAGTATGATCTAACCAAGCCTCCCACAAATACGCTAGGTGCCTGGTACAAACACAGCAAAACCAGAGTGAGGCTCAGACTGTCTGGACGTCTGGAACAGAGTCCAGCACTGTGTGGTACATTACAATGGCGAAGATGAAAAATAAAAAGGGTTTTACACTGCGGAAGGGTACAAGGCCATTCTGCAAAAATATGGTATTGGCTTGGTTGAACTCGGTGAAATGAAACTCTAAATGGGATGTTACCGAAACACCAAAGTCTATGCACTGCTAAATACAAACAAGGGATTCAAGATGAGCTTGCATAAGGGATAAAGGAGGGAGGAGTGGAGATACTAAGCGTAATAAGCAAGCACACATAAAGCCTGTTTCATTCTTTTTTTTTTCTTCCCCCCTTCTCTCCGTCTCCCCCTCTCTCACCATTACAGCAGCATTAGAAGCTGAGCAGCTCAACTGTTCCAAGATGTCAGAACTACAAAGCTCAATTGAATGAGGGAATGTGGGGCCCAGGGCAGCGAGGGAGTCTGGAACAGCTGGCTCAGTCGTGGGGCCTCCTGTTTCCCTCTCTGCAGCCGCTAGCCGGGACAAGACAGAGACGTGAGGCTGGGGGCCGCTGTCCGTGCGCAAGTTTGTGTGTACATGCATGTCTGAGTGTGGGGAGGTTGGACCGAGGAGGGTGCAGCGTTCTAGCAGAAGGGATGGCTTGGGGATCACCAGCCAGGTCTCACTGACCAAAGCTGGAGAAAAAAGGGACGGGTGGGGACAGGGAAGGGTGACTGTGACTGGGTGGGGTGGAGGACTTGTTGTTAGTGATGTCCAAGTTCAGCTGAACAAGTTGCAACATTACTCCGCGCGTAGGGAACAAAAATCAAAAAGGAACTAAAGAAGGAGCAGGAAATCACAAGAACAAAGTGACAATTGTGAACATGGTCGTATTGTATACTTCAAAACACGCACAGGCACACACTCGTACATGCACACATGTGGACAGAGGGCTGCGTCACCATCTGCTCATGCTCTGCGCTTAAGGAGACAAGGAAAATTACAGGGAGAGAAAACTTGCGGCTTCCTTTCCGTCTTTGGTGTCAAAGAAGTGAGACTTAAAAGGAAGGAGGATAAAAGGAGAAAAACTATTTTTGACAACTGTAAACAGGAAAAAGCTCTGAGCTGTTAAAGGTTAACACAAAATAGAAAATATATATATAAATATGGCTTCAGAGAAGTACGGAGATGGCTTCACATTCAAATAAAGCTGCATTTTGCAGATCGAAAAGGTTAATTTCCCATTGCATGATCATTTATTCAACAATTTACAGTACAATGCAGGCAGTGGAAAGGGACTTAACCAGCTACATCTGCACTTGTGAATGTAGAATACCCACAATTACTAGCTGCAATGGAAATATGACTTTCACAGAACAAACTCAAGGCAAACTTTTAATGTAAACCACCATAGAGTAAATGCAACCGAATGATGTTGAATCCCATGGAAGGGCTCTGTTATTCATTTAAGACGTAGCAGCTCCCATGAATCTAACTGGAACTGTATTCATGTTACTGCTGGTTATTATTTTGATGCTCGGGGGTGATGTCATCTGAATTAATATGATGCATCAGAAATTGTTTAGATTTTTTTGTAAGGCGTTCAACTTTAAAGGATTTACCCAACTGCACTAACGCACACACCTCCATGCACACGGAAACTTGAGTGGGGAATGCAAGCATATCTGTATGGCTGCACACATCATACACACAGCATTCCTGCTGGAAGCGCGAGCACTGGGGAGCTCATGGACTGAAGTGTGCAAACCCAAATTCCAAAACAGCAGAGTAAAACATCCCCTTTTAAAGAGAAGACTGGACAGGAGTTTCCATTTGAGGATGCTAAACGCCTGACCCTGCAGACACTCCACACAGACACCATAAAACTAACTCTTTGAGGCTTCCAACTAGGATCAGGTTTGCTCTTAAGGAGCTGGTATTTAAACTAAATAGTAATTGTGTACATTTGTAATTATACAATGGCTCACTTGTTGCCTTCAGAGTAATATAAGAATTATGTGAAATAGCCAAATACATAAAAAAAAGCAAAACACAGATGAGAGAGAAAGACGTTCCAGGTCACAAGCCAACACAAAGAAAATGATACAACCAAACAGCTGTCAATCAACTGGTCATCCCAATAAAAAAAATACTCCCAGCAGAACAATGATTGCTGAGGTCTTCTTTGGCAACCTCTAAATATACAGCCCAACTCTTAATATGCACACATATAGTTTAATAAAGATACGTAGTTATGCTTACATTCAGGACATTTTGTCTCCAGCATGGATAACAGAACCATGAAAATGGTTCGGTGAAGTTGTTTGTTGCTGTTTTTAGTGCTCTGAGTGTGTAACGACGTGTTTCAAAAGGCTCTAGTGAGGAGTTGCAGCTTTTGCTTTTGCACAATCCTTCAATGAAACTAATTTTTACAGAAAGGAACATTTGAAGAAGTTCAGCCCAAAATGAAGCCTTTGTCTCAGCAAAGGTAGACAAACATGAAACGTTACACACACAGTGTGATCGTGGCAAACTTTTCCAGTCTCCTACCCCGCCAAAAAAAAAAAAAAAAAAAAAAAAAAGGTATAGATTTAGACAGGGGTCAAAGTTGATTTGACTGACAGTTAACATGAAAAAAATTGTTAATTTATCTTTTCCGTGAACTACTCTTTACGACGGCCCGTCCTTTGAAACCTGAACCGGGAGCAATCTACCTCCTGATATATATGTTAACATTAGGTCAGGCAACAGCTCTCATTTCCTTAGTTTATTATTGCACACACAAGTTGCACAAAGGGAACAACTTACACAAGTCATTCATGCACGGATAGTGAAAATAGAAAGAGGAAGCTTCCCTCCGTGGGAATGGATAAGACAGACACCGAAAGTGACAGTAGTACCGCGGGTCGCGTGGAAATCCAACACAAAGCTAATGTTTGTCAGCTGCTCGTGAGAGTAGCAGAAATGATACAGGTAGATTATTGTAGATGGCTGCAGAGTGACGCAGCCAGAGCTCTTTTTATGTTTAATATATTAGGATGTGAGACAAGACACAAGTGAAGACGGATGCGTGATAGTGTGAACAAAATGCCATTTCTATTTAGATGAATGTGCTTTTTGCTCTGAGCCTTCAGTTGCACGGCAGATCCAACCAAGAGGATAATATGTCAAAGTTGTACACTCATAAAGACATCTGCTGAGTATTTTTTAAAAACCCGACATGGAAAGGACATCTTGCAACGGATGGATGGACTGAAAAAGGCATGCGACACCAAAACCACATTTAAGATTTCTCCTCATTTTCCTCTCGGGGCTGAAATAGACAGAGAACCTATCACACATCAGATAAAACCCTGCCAAATGTCACTTCAGGACCCCAAGTCTCCACAATGACTCAATTATACCTCGTCTCAGTCACTGGCAGAGTATATCAAGCCAAGACATTTGCTGACCTCGGTCCGACGCTGGGGAAAGCAGGCACAAAATGACAGTCCAGCTCTGACGACAATGCCTTTGACATTAGCCTTTGGCTGTCTGTGGTATTTTGTCTTCTCCTGAAAGATGCTGTCTTTTAATATGTGGCCTGTGGTCTGACGTGAACGAAATGACATGCGACCAGAACAAAGGCAAACACTTTGTGGTGCTACTTTATGAAAACATGATCAGAAAATATCCTGGGCGTGGATGTGGTGCGTGCGCCTTCCTTGGCAGGTGGCATTCCCTTGTACATGAGATGACTCACACACTTGAGGTCTGGTCAGTGGTGCTGGGGTCAGTACAGTGACTTCACGCTCCCATACGCCAAATACTGGGAGGAAAAGGATCCATGGAGTCAAATGTATTGTTATAATATAAGCTGTTTTTCCTTACAACGTTGGACTGCATACACCCAAACCGGAAGCAACGGAACATACTTGCCCCGTTCCAGGACCAGTATGCTCTCTGGTAGGGTAAAGTGACAAGAGAGGTATGGAGCGAGGGCAAAAAAACAATGGCACTGGCTGTGTATGGAAATGAGCTCGAGCCTAATTCAAACCAAAAGAATGTGCAGTGAGTTTTCCTCTCATCCCTCATTACCACATCCCGCCATGGATTGATCTCGGGGAGACACTGGAAGGCTGAGGCTGTTGAGGATACCCACCTCCCTCTTCTCCCTGCACTGCCTCAGGAATGCTTTTCTTCTTCTCCCCTTAGCCCCCCATGTGTAGACGCCCTCTCTGCAGGGTGTGTTTTGCATGTAAAGCAGGCTGCAGATGCTGTCCGCAAAAAAGGGACCTGGAGGGACAAGAGGACACAAGGAGGCCCCACTGCCGTGCCACCCGCCTGGCCTGGCCTGGCCTCACTTTGCTGCCGCCCCCCTCCGCAGCTCCCCTCCCACAACACCTCTCATTACTTCACTCCCTCCCAACTCCATCCCCTGTTCAACATACCAGCCCTCTATCACCCCATCCCCTCCATCAGCCCCTCCGACTAACTCCTCTGCACCCACCCGAGCACATGCAGTTGTGTGTCTCCTGGGAAACAAGCTCTGGTTGGTGCATGGAAGTACGCTGAGCTCACACACACACAGACACACACACACACACACACACACACACACACACACACACACACACACACACTTTGGTGGACAGAAAACAGCATTTGGACAAGGACGGAGAGCGTGGAGGGAGACAGAGCGGGATCTCTTCTGATAAAATGGTTCTTCACAGTCCTGTTATGCATATTTGGCTTGACCAGACTTCATTCAGGGACAAATAATTAACAAGTGTATGGCACACATTAATATCACATTTGACAGGAGACAGGTGGCGAGCTGAGAGCAGATGTTAGCAAGCAAAGCAGAGAGAAAGACTGAATGACAAGTTTGTGAAAAGGAAGGAAAGTTACTGAAGCTTTCAGCTATAAACGTCTATGTTAATGCCTGATTAGAACTGAAAAAGCAACTTACATCTTTTAGGGGATAGACGATCGATAATCAGCAAAAGCAGAGGAATTACAGGAATGGTTTTCCCTGTTAAATGTGAGAATTTGGTTGGTCTCTCTCAGTTATGTTATTGCAACATTTTGCAATGTTTGCTGAATAACAGGCCATGTGACGGGGTTTTTAAAATTGCGATAAACTGAGCAGTCAAACAATTAGGAAAGTGTGCAAAAGACAATCAGCAAAATGACTGCTACTTAAATCTTCATGTTTCATAAAATAAATGATTCATTGATTCCTGCCTCACTGTTGCTCCTCAGTCTGCTGCACACAAAGCACCACAGTGTGGCCAGTCGGAGAGGCTGCAACTGGGATGACATACTGGTGTTTTCCATCCAGTTTCACTCTTCCAGGATCTGTACTGGACTTAACAAAAAAAAAGAAAAAAAAACATGTGGTGGAGTGTTTGTCTGTGGAGTGTGGTTGTGGGTGAATAATTGTTGTCACATATTTGCACATTTTCCTTACCGTTCAGTGAACGCATCTCACACAGACATCTTGTGTGTTTCCCTCAATCCCAAAGAGCCTTTTTGTGATGTTTTCCAATCCTTGTGCAATCCACAAGTCATAAAAGAGAACACTGGCAAACAATGGACTGGCCTGTCTCATTGTATGTCACTGTTCATTTTTATTCCTTCTGTAATCCATAAACCAAAAAAAAAAAAAAAAGGCAAAACACAACAGGACAGACAAGTTTAGATTGCAGTGCCGGTAAAAGCTGCAGGAATGCCTTGAAATGTTTGAAAATCCTGATTTCACAAGCAACAGAAAATGTGACATAAATCTAGTCTTACATAAAATCACACATGGTGCAGATAAATTAATGTAGAGGGATATAGGTCATTTTCTTTTCTCGCTGCCCTACATGTCTTTCATAGCACAAAGCATAAAAATATCGTTCTAATATCTATCAAACATGAAGAGTAAATATTAACCACAGTGGTTGAAGCCTGTGACTGTGAGACGGATGATGGGTATTTCAGTCCCATATAACTGGAAAAAAAAAACCATGTGTCGTATTAAGTGTGTAATAAATTGTTCGAAGGTCTATAGCTGATGAGGTCCACGCTTGACTCGGTCAGACAAGTCTGGATCTTAAGAACGGGTGAGGACATGCGTTCCCATTGTCCACTGATCTCCAACGTATTTGTGAGGTAGAAATACAGAAATGAGATCAAACTAACTACATCCTTTTCTCACGCTGTAACACTTAAGTGCACATTTATTACACTTGAAACAGTGCAAACTGGAACCGCCCATCATTAATTACGGAAAGCAGACAGACTGCTATCTCCAAGAGATCTTTCAGCCAAATTTTAACCACACAAATCATGACGCACACCTGCACTGCAACGAATAAATGGGATAAACGGAAAATCATAGCTTTAAACCTCCAATATTTAAACCTACAAAGACCTTTTAACCATGTCTCCGCGCTTGTGGCAGTTCATTGCAGAGGTCAATGACTCTTTTTTTCTGTTTGAAGATTTCGTTGCTCTAGTAGCCTTTATTTCAACGTAGGTAAACAGAAATATTTGGGCAGATGGGGAAAACACGCAGGAAAGTACCACAGGCTGGGACTGTCTGCAGGAGGTTAATAGGCTCTAAATATGTTGCGCTTGCTCAACCAAGTGAGCTATCCAACATCTAAGACTTTTTTTTGAGTGAAAACTAACATATCTGGAGTGGGTTAAGAAATATACATTAATCTGCTAAGCTGAAGAACTTCTGGAAATCTTAATTATTTTTCGCAGGTTTTATCGGAACAACCGAAAAAAGCAACTTAATTGCATAAGCAGAGCGTTCATAAAAACGCAGTCCTTATGCTTGACTTTTATTAATACTGTTAATACCAGGTAGCGTTTTGTTGAAAAACCAGCATGGGAATGTGGCTCCCGAAATGTCACCGGGTTTCCACTGCTCTCGTCATAAGTGGTTCGATGTAGTAGGGTGTCTGACTCTGCGGCTCAACAGCCCTGCAGCAAACACTTGGGTCCGGAGGCAGAAGCTCTGGGAGTCACCATGCTTCGCTCCGCCATTTGGAACCACTCGCAACCTATCACAAATTCCTGCTTCTTGGCAGTCACATGGTTTACCCTCTCCCGCTCTCTCCTCTCTTTCCTCTTTTCATCAGTGCTGGCAGTCGAGCTGCGGTCGACATTCTGCACTAATTAACAACTTTCAGGGGAAGACCACCAAACTGGCAAACTGGCACACTCAAAGCACACTTACAGTTAGACTCTATGTCTCTTTTAATCTTTCTTTGTTCTCTGTTCATTCATGTAAAAGTTGTGTTATGGTGAGGGATTTCTTGCAGTAGCCAAAGCATCTTTGAAACTGAGATGCAGCTCAACCTAAAAACATCCTCCTTACGAAAACAGACACAATATAAGCGATGCTGACCAGGAAACAGCAACTAATTCATCAACAGCTGCTATTTTGGAGTGAAAGTCTGGTAATATCCTGACATGTTTGTTATCCAAACACCCAAATAACAAACTGACCAAACAGTGAATTGATCAGCTGCTTCATTGTTTTTCCAAAGGAATTTATTTGATACAACACAAACACTTCTGTAATCTTTCTTTGAGAGCAAAATTCAATTCGGATGTCGATGATTAAACTGACTTTTAACAGCGCTCTACTACAGAACATACAGATATAATACAGCTGTTCACATCTGAATTAACGGTTTGCACATGTAACCAAAATGACAGCACTGATGAATTTTTAAACTCGGGTAATAGTTCGTTTTAGCAGTTAAACCACTGAAAACTTTATGATAACACTTGAACTTAGTACGGGTAGAAAAAGCTGTTTGTTCTGTAGGTTTTTGAAAATCACTATGTTAAACTATCTTAAAACAGCTGCAGTGCCTTTCATGCAATGACGAGAACTACACACTATATAATACCAATTGTTTTAATGGTACTTTAATAATCCCTGATGGGAAATTCATTTGTTACATTAAGTAAAAAGTTGGTTCTTTTCCTGTGTTATAAAGTCACTATAAAGACTCAGATTATAGTTGCTGGCAGGACTGACTGGTCTGTATTGTTGAGGCTTGTTATGTACAAGCCTCTGACTGATTGTTCCACTGTTTAATCCACTGTTGTTTTGAAGAACATAAACAATGTTGTCCACTAGGTGATGCCGAGCCATTGTCTTCTCCTGCTGAGGCAGGTCCACGTCTCCTTCCTGATGACTCCAGGAAAAAACTGCAGTCTTTGACACCGACTTACAGAAGATGCAAGATCTCGCTGCCAACACTGGAGGACCCATCCTTCCTTCATCAAGAAGAACAATATCTTCTGTCTCACCTGGTAGACAAGCGGAAAAGTGAACCGTGTGGACCGGAGATTGGATCAGTCGGTCTGTTCTTCCATCCCCATGTTGAACAACGAAGAACAGACTTGTACTGAATGCATATCACATTCACTTACTTTTCACTTACCTATTTAATAATTTTCTTTTTTTTTTAAATATGTTTTGCTTATTATTTCTGAATTAATGACATTTGATTTCTTTAAAAAATAAATAAATAAATACAATAAAAAAATCCCTGCTCTATTATTGTGAATAAACAAAACATTTCTTCAATAAAACAGGTTTTAATCTCCTCCCCAGACCTCAACTGAATCGGAGTAAACATGTTTTGCTTGTTTTAATTAATTTAGATACGCCTGTCTTTAAGTAATTTAAATACGGATAAAGAGTAAATATTTTAGCTACAATATCATGATGTATGATACTAATCACCTTACATTTATTGTTCTGAAGAGCTTATTTTAATTCATAGGAATGAGGGGATTTTCTTCCTCCCTTTATCAAAAATTATCTTTAATTCAGGAAAAAGAAAAGAAAAGAAAGTTCTACAAAAGAAGAACAAGAGAAAAATTGTTAATTGGTGGAAAAGCAGCAAAATAAATAAATAAATAAATAAATAAATAAATGAATACGCAGAAGTGATATTGCAAATTCAGAATAGCACCTTTTTTTTGTTTCCAAGTAAATGCAAACAAGCTTCCGTAGACTAATTCTGGCAGTGAAGTGTGATGTGTAGCTGGTTGCATGTAGGAGTTGTGTGTTTTGTACTGCTGGTGACACCCCTACAACACTCTGAACATTGTTGTGTTTTAACTGTGGTACAATTATACATATAAGGAGGATCTTTTTAAGAATTAAGCATTTTTAAAGGATTTTCTAACCAAACCCTGAAATCAAAAGTAGCTCTGAGGGATACTAACAAAAAGCCAGCTCTACTGGCATGATGCAAAATACATATAAAAGCATGTTTTGATGTAAACTTTCATTTATATTAGGAAAAAAATATTGACAGAAAAAAAAAAAACTTACAAATTGCTCCGTATGTGTACAGATATTAAAAAAGAAAACAAGATCAACGGAAAGTTATTTAACGTGAACTTGTGTTTGGTAAAGAATTGATTTTTAGTAACAATGCGTCTAGGCATTAGATCTTACACTGTAAAAGGTAACATTTGTAAGGAACATGCATTTGTCTTTTTTCAATGCCAAACTACTTTGACTCTTGTTTGGTGGATTGAACGATTGAAGTTTGAAGAAACATTGGCAATGTACCAGGAATGTGTGTGGACGAACCAAACACAGCCACAACAGCCTGGGCCTTGGTCACACACCGTCGTGGGATGGCATCCCATTCTTCAGGTGCCTGATTGGCACCTGATTGGCAGCAACAGGGGGTAACAGAAGCTCAAAACAAGAGTCAATAGCAACAGCAAAATAAGCCGTTTGGCGTTGGCAGAGAAGATTTGGCAAACTTTTCATTGGGCACAACCCACATATTCAGCTCTGCTGCTCCTCCCACAAATGTTCCTCACAAATGTGGCACCATTTTCAAGGGAAAACAACAGGTTTTGCAGAAGATTTATGGCCAAGCATTGTTACAACAAAGAAATAATCTACCAAAAACAAATTTCTTTAGTGTTTGTGCAAAGTTTAGTCACCTCCAAATAAATGAAGGGCGTTAATTGGGAAAATAACAGACTGAAAACAGGGAAAGAAGTCAGAGAAGCAATGCTACCTCAAATCCTTGGAGCAGCTGGACAAAAAAAGGTTCGGAAAACAAGTGAGAAACGTTACAGACAATTTTTGTTACTCTCCTCTTCTGCAAGATATGGAATCCCTGAATGGAATGATTAAATTGCCTCAAACATATAGTGGCATAAAAAGCTTTAAAAAAAGCTCCAAGGTGTCAGCTACTGCAGAAAAAGACAGGGCATGGCCCGTAGAGATGAATCAGTTAATCAGCTGTTGATTGACTTGGCTAGATTTGTCCTGCTTTATGGCTGATCATTTCCCTGCTGGTCAGTTTTACATGTGAGACAAACAATAGTCAACATCACGAGCCTGGGGCTGAGTGAGTATGACCATACATCAACGTCACGACTTACTGAAAGTTTTACCTTGACTACGATTAATGAACGATTATTTTGTAAAAAAATTAAATTGCTGTAAGTTAGAAAGAAACTTAAAACTTTACTATACAGGTAAGGCCAGTGAAAATCAGAGAAGAACTTGCATCTGTTGAAAGAGCTCACATTTTAGTTTCAAAGACTCCTGTTCTCTAACATTAGAAATATAACTTATTTTGCATCTTTTGTAAACCAAGTTTCTAAACTGTGTGAGGAATGTAACTTTCACTTACAAAGACCCTATTATTTTGAACTAAAATGCTGGTTTCCTGGTCTCACTTTGAACAAAAAACACAAAATGTTCGCCAATCTTTAGAGAGCCAAGTTATGGGATGTCAGTCTATCCTAGAGCCACACTGGCACATAACTAATCAATAATCAATTTACAATCGACAGTCAACCTAATATGCATGTTCTAGGAGTGTAGGGGGACACCAGAGGACATGGAGAACACCCACGTAATCACAGAGAGAACATGCAATCTCCAAACATCAAAGCCGAATTTCAAACTAGGAACTTTAGATGTGAGACAACAGTGGTAGCCGCTGTGTCCCCGTGCTGCCCAGTTTACCCTTCAATTGGTATTAGTTCTTACCAATAGCATTAAATTATATTGTAATGTTCTACACTGCATATGTTGACACTTAAATTTAAAAATATATTAACAAATTGAAAATATGCTCCTGATTGTGTTGTATCTTTTACATTCTTTATGGCCAGGAGCATAAGGAGATGAAAACCAGGAGGGTCCTGGTGTTGCATCCTTTGATGTGTAGTTTCATCATCACTGCTGTCTTCCATTCTCTTCGTCCTTGTCTTTTTCCTTGGGATGCCGTCAGCATCAGCATTAGGCATCACCACATGCATCTTCCACATCTGATGGATCTGCCAGTTTCACCATCTTGTGTTTCTCATTGCCAGTCCCAGGGTTCCTTGTCTGGACGTTGCTGCCTGGTGACTGACATCTTTCCAACTACTTTTCCTTCCTCTCTTCCAGATCTTGCGCTTCAGTCATCAGTTTAGCAAATTCTCTTTATCTTAGTCCTTATCCTGGATCGTATAGTCCAATGTCCACATTTTCTTCTCCTTCTAATTTATGCGTGTTTGAGCTAATAAATGTTTAATAATGTAACTTTTAACATTACAATGAAAAAGAAAACAGTGACATACTACAGTGCATCCACTTGTACTAATTAAATCAAAGCATTATCATACCTCCTACTTTATATCAGACAAACAAAAAGAATTCACAGCATTTATGAAACAAATACACAAACAACTATATATAGTTCTAGAGTAGCGCCAAACACAGTGGCAGCTTAATGCAGTCGCTCTCTTCAAGCGCAAAAAGCAAGTGTGTTGAAAATGCAGTGTTTGTGTAATCCAGGACATGCTGCTGTGAAATGTCGTTTCCGAAGCCCTGATGTTGAACTGTTGGCTGTGAGTTTCCATCCGTATTATTTACTGAGAGAGTTCACCAGTGTTACTGTGGAGGCAGTTTACATCCCGCCATCAGCTGGTACACGTGCTGCGCGTAATGTCATCTGCTCTGCTGTTCCTAAGCGACAGACACAACAACTCAGCACGTTCGTAGTTGTCACTGGTGGTTTCTTCCACGTCTCTCTCTCTGCCACATTTTCAATGTTTCAACAGTTTTTAAGTGTTCCACAAGAATAAATAAAACATTTGATTTGTTTTATGCAAACGGCAGGGATGCAAACAGCTCTTCTGTCTTCTGTCATGACCTGCATGAATCTACTTCTGTGTGGACAACATCATCCCCACCAGAACAGTGAGGTGATCACTTAATAATAAACCCTGGATCACCAGTGACCTGAAAGAGCTCCGAAACAAGAAATAAAGAGCCTTCAGGAAAGGGAGAGGGAGAATTATTGAGCTCAGTACAGGAAGCTGGAGAACAAGCTCCAGCAGAACATCGTATAAGATGTGTGATCAGGGATAAAGAAAGTCACAGGCTTCAAACAGAAGCAGGATCAGACAGATGGAAGTCTGGATTCTTCAACAGGTTCAGTTCAGAAACGAGCTCAGCATCCTCCTCTCCTGCTCCCAATCAAACAGACCTCCCATCCTCCACTGACCCACAGCTTCCCCGTCACACCTCAGCTCTCTCATCCTCCACCTCAGTCACGGCTCTTGCTGCTACTTTATTGCCGTCTCCTACCGCACTGGACTGCACTCTCACCATTCCTGTACATGCTGCACCCCTGTACACCTCCTGTCATCTTCAGATGACTCTGCAGATGTCAGGTGTATCAGTCATGGACAAGAGACTTAGTGCAAAGAACTGGTAGACCGTTTTGTGGCATAGTGTGGGAACAACCATCACACCTTGAACGTGAACAAGACAAAGGAGATGACTGTGGATTTTAAGAGAGCCAGAATTAAGTCTAATAGTTTTTTCCATCATGGCAGAAGAAGTGGCGATTGTGAAGAGTATAAATATTTCAGTGCTCACCAGGACAGACGGGACTAGAGATACGACACTGATGCTGTTCATAAGAAGGGACAAAGCAGACTTTACTTATTGGGGAAAAGCTTAGATCCTTCAGCATTTGCAGCAAGTTGTTTTATATTTTCTATAAGTCTGTTAAGGTGAGTTCAATAAAATCTGCAGTGTGTTGCGCTGCTGTGTGGCAAACAGTACATCATGTGCTCACGCAATCTAATTAAGTTGCAGGTGTTGAAATAAGTTGGTCACTTTTACTTTATGATACTTTTTTGCGCAATGTTCCCATTTTTCCGTCTTTTTCTTGTGCGTCATCTTCAGCAGATCAAAAATGTGTCGAAATGACAGACATGCCATTTTTCTATTAGCTCTTGCTCACTTGTCTCTGCAACTGAGCAACCCCGTTTATAAAACAACGGACCAAGCATTAGGTCACGTGACTGTGCAACAGGTGTGCTACATGCAGCGTCATTCCTAACAAAGCACTACAGGTGCATGGTTTTAAACATAGTAGGAAATTATTTTGATAAGAAATAAAGATGCAGTATTTTATTAGTGGAGAGGAGTTGGAATTGGATAATCATTTACGAGATGGAAACAATAAAGGTAAGGCGGGATTTAGAGATAAGCTGTCTTTACAGGCTTGGCGCAGAGAGTTTTCCCTATTCAGGCTTTGTTTTTTAAAAAGTAAGTAGGGCTCGAGTGATCTCTACGATCTCTACGGCATTAACATGCATCCTGAGATATCAAACAATAAGCTTTGACCTTCCAACTCTACATGCAAATACACATGCATGTCATTTTCCTTGCAAGCCACCAAAAGCATTATTTTTAATCACCAAAGCCACCAACTGTTAATAACTGGATGCAACTCATTGAAAGAAAAAGGAAAAGCCAGAGGAAGAATATCTGCCAAGCACTTTTGTCTTTTTGTTTTTTTTTTTTTTGTTTTTTTTTTTTTTTCAGATTTTATCTCACAAAGAATATGCACAGTGCAAATCAGGGAGAACAGAATAAAAGAAAAATCTGCCACAAATCAGAAGAAGAAATTAAAAGTCGGCGTAGTTACTTTGAGGATGTTAGTTCATAGGACAGTCCCTGAATCCGTCCAAGGATGCCTTCCTGTTCAGACTACAAAGCATCCCAGACCACCTTCAAAATCATCCCGGCTGATCAGATCTCAATCTGTCAGACCTCACAACAACATTAGTCACTTCTGATCGTATTTTTAAATGTATGTACTCACCATTTTCCCGTGACAATTTCAGCAAAGCCAATTAATTTGACGGATCCTACAGCAGCTGATATGGAGAAGTCTGAGAGGTAGGACATCTTCATCCTGCTAAATGAACTGCAGACCGACATGAGGATGTCCAAATAATTCAATTTACATCCGAGCGGATACATTTTCAAATTAACACAGGAAATATTGAAAAGTGGGATGGGAAACAGAATGCCCACATTCATGTTAAAAAGTTAATAATGACATGGAATGTTAGGAATGAATTACAGGTTGAAAATGTGCCAAAGTGATGAACAAAGTAATGAACTAAATTTCATTAACTAAATTTCAGTAAATGCACCCAACATAGACGTCTAAGACATCTCTTGAAGACGTCTGTTAGTTTCCTTCTCTCTGAATTTGTTAAAATTTCAACATACATTTCTTCAATGTGTGTTATTTAAAACGCTTAATAAACTAATATTCGACTAAGTCGTGCACTGAGAAAGAAAGTAAAAAAAGAAAATCTGTTGGCCAACATATTTTCATTTGTTACTCTTTGATTTGATTTGCTTCTATAAAGCCATGTTTGCTTGATTTTGTTTATTACAAATTTCATCTCAGAAACTAGATTAAGAGTTAATGAAAATCAAATGCATAAAATCTTGGATTTAATTTGCAGTATTATCTTTTACAATCTTCACATTGTTTGCAATTATGTCAGTAATCTGAATTCTGTTACTACGCCATTTTCTTCCTCCCTGAGGCCGCCAAGCTGATCAGTCGGGACATCGATAGAAAAAACAAGACTGTACATAGGTGCGGATGGGTTTTAGTGTGTAACCGTTGCAAACGTGCACTGGTTTACTGCGGACATTTCTTAACCGTGCTGCGACCTGCCGCAGCGCCACTGCCCTTAAAATGCAGCCGCCGCTCGTGGACGAGCTGAGAGGGGGAGGTTGGGTTGTCGGAGTGTTGAGTTCATAGGCAGTCACGGAAAATTGTGGCTTCGTATGTCAGCCTTTTACAGAGAACGTATACCACCGCAATTAAGATAAATTAAGCACCTGTAAGTGGCGATGACAAACCATGCGTGTCAGACAATCTCAGCCAAATTTAATCCGCGGTAATGGGTGAGCTTGTTACCTCAGAATTAATACCTCTCAGCTGAACGAATGCTAAATATATGACTGTGATATTATCTAGATACAAGAGGATGTTGATATGTATTTATTAACCCACTTATCTTTACCAATAAATGCAAAACATATTTAGAGGATCTTTGGTGACACCGTGATCCAAAAAAAACAGAAAGACTGCTCCATTACGCTGCCTGACTACTGGAAACCTAATGGGCACTTAGGTGTGCTCAGCGGTCTAAACACACATTTAAATTCGTGCATCTGTTTAGCAAACTGAACAGAGTTCAATTAGCAATGTGCTCAGTCCGATTGGTGTGCATGCAAAACAGACTTCAGCAACTATTTCTAAAGATAACAGTTTTTTGTTTTGCAGTTAAACAAAGGAAAAGGTGCTGTTTTATAGCAACCTTGTATAATATGA
>CM026199.1:12139982-12287482 GCA_014839995.1 Xenentodon cancila
CGTGCCTTAAGAAATTAAGCCATTCATCGCGAGGTGACACATGAGGAAGTCCCGATTAGATTCAGGAGAAAAATAAAAAAATCTTAAAAACACAAAAACATCAATACTGGTGTTATCTAGTCCTTAACTTATGCAAATACTTACAAGAACCATATTTAACCCTTTACAAAGCCCTATGAAGGGGTTGGAGTTGGAGGTCAAATTCAATCAGCCATCCATCCATTATCTATACCCGCTTTATCCGTTTCCGGGTCACGGGGGTCTGTCTGCCTATCCCGACGCATAGTAGGCGAAAGGCAGGGGTACACCCTGGACAGGTCGCCAGTCCATCGCAGGGCCACATACAAAGACAGACAACCAATCACGCTCATGTTCACACCTACAGGCAAAGATCAATTAACCTACCCTGCATGTTTTTGGACTGTGGGAGGAAGCCGGAGTACCCGGAGGAAACCCACGCAAGCATGGGGAGAACATGCAAACTCCATACAGAAAGACCCACCGGGCCGGGAATTGAACCAGGAATCTTCTTACTGTGAGGCAACAGTGCTGACCACTAAGCCACTGTGCTGCCAAATTCAATCATTATTTTGGAAAACAAAGGCTTTCAAAATGCAGATTTCAACTTTGATCGGCACTTCGATGTGTGCACGCCTACAAACACAAAGCGCAGCAATTTTAGGAAGAATGAAATACAAAACTATACACAGCATATTGTGTGGCCTTGGTGTTGAAAATAGACCATGTTACCGTGAGCAACAGGGACTTGAATCAGTGGAGGTGGACTGAGGAAACCGGGAAAAATACTGCAGAACACGATTGTTTCTACTCCCTTAATGCCACACACTGGAACCTCTGTGCGTAGAACGTGTAGTGAGCAACTGAGAGACCATAGAGCAGCTGATCTGAAGCCGGGGAACAACCGAGGATTCATCCTCCCCAGAGCCATCTCCAAATCTCATCATCTGCCACGCACCAGCTCCAACACAACTCAGACGAGACTTCATCCCCCAATGGTTCCTTAATGACACAGAGCCCACCTTTGACTGGCTCTTCATTGAGGGAAGTTTACTTTCAATTAAAATACACCACAAAAATCTTCACACGCAGCGGCTAACCTTTATGTGACTCCCAAGCATCCTGAGCTATCCACCACGTTACAAACGCAGCTTCAGAGCCTGAAATGAAGAACTAACACCAGGCAACAATATGGCTCAGTTCTTTTCACCATGGGGTTTCATTTTGTGTGGAATTTCAAAAAACGACATCCTTCCTTCTGTATATGTGGAGTCCGAACAGTGCTCTCTGTGTCTAATTGGCCTTTTTACCTTTTTAATCGGCGTTCATTTCAGTCTCTCTTTCTTTCTGTATCATTCTGTCAGTCCCTTATCCAAACACACAAGTATACACACACACGCAAACACACATTCTCCTTTAATCCACACCCATCCTCTCTGAGGAACATATGTGGATTGGTTTTTGCTTTTAGTATAAACTTCCAATTTGAGGTCAGACTTTGGGTCACAGGACCCACAAAGGGTCATTTAACTTCACTTCAAAGAGAAACAGGCCTGAGCATGGGAAGCATGGGAGCTACTGCAGCTTGTTAGTTCTTCCTCCCCCTTAGTCGCAGCCCCCACATACTTAACACACCGGTTTCCTATTGTTACTACTATGTACCTGGAAAATGGTAAATGGTTTGCATTTATATACCACCAATTAACCTTAGCGGCTCAACAAAGGGCTTTACAATGTTTTTCATTCACCCATTCAAATACACACACACACACACACACACACACACACGCACACACACACACACACACACACACACACAATGGCACTGCCGTGCCAAACACTGAACCTTAATCTACTTCTAAACTTTCCAAAAGAACACTGTGGAAGCCAAACAACCGGCTCCACCACATGAGCCTTTATCTAAAATGCACTGACTTTTCTGTCTTGAAATATCCAGAAGTATGTAGAAAGTTTAGCCAAATCTAGAAATTTGATGCCAGAAATACAACTGAGAAAAAGCTGGCAGGCAGACAAAGAAAGAAGGACTTAAAGATCATAGAAGTAAAGATGTTCTGGAGGATTGTGCTTTCAGCAGATGAAGTAATAACAGGTGAGGGTTTCAGGATTTCATGCCAACGGGGCATCTACTGAACCTAAATCTTTCAAAGGAAGGATGGGTCATGGCTTACTGCAATGAGCCAAACTCTGCAAGAGAATTGTTGATTAGATGAAAAATATTTGGTGCAAAGCTGCAAAGAACTTGAGACTTTCAACACAGAAAGTCCATGCTGAGAAAAGCCTGAGGGAGTCTTGTGCTTCTACGTCAACCCAGCGATGACGACTGTAGCCGGGATCCTGTAACCTCTGCTTTAGCACCATGTGCACCTCCTCAAAAGCATGAGCTCATATTTGACGGAAATATGAACTCATATATTGATGGAAATCTAACTTTTGACTCTATTAGAAAACACTGTTTAACTATATTTCTTTCTCATTGCAGTCATCTCTCAAAAATTAAGAAATTAGGGTAATTAATTAAAAAAAACTACACTTTACATTGTAACTCAATCAATGCTTTGCCTTTTATGCCAGTAAAAATCAGTTAAAACGTTTTTATTAGTCGTATAACTCATTCTGTATTCCCGGCCCAGACTGGGAGCAGCGGAACAATTCCCAGTGGCCTGACTGGGCTGATTTTCCTAAAAAGAAAAAACAAACAAACAAAAAAATAAACACAATGAACTACATTGGTGCAGCTGATTGGCCAGCAGAAACTGGCAACGCCCACAAATAAAATGATTGGTGTTCGTTAGTTATGACTAATTCCAGTGACCGGTGAAAATGGCAACGTCAAGTTTTATTTTCAAACTGATCAACACAAAAGCGCGCAGAGGCAAGACAGAGAGGCAACTGGAGGTGGTGGCGTTGGTCATAATGGAGTCAAAAAAAAGAGAAAAGAAGGGCAGAGAGAGACCTTGTGAGAAAAACAAGGCGGTAGACGAGGAGGCCGGCCAACGCCGAAACATTTCACACATTTGCAAAGCCTCCAGCTGCAGCGCCCCCCGATCACTAATAATAATAATAATAATAATAATAATATGTAATAGTAAAAGTAGTAATGAGCTTGGTACCAAAACTTCATTCTGTTTTAAAATCTTGTTAAAACTCACAGCAGCCCAAACATAAAGCTACACATGGATATTCCAACCACTGATATACAGAAGATATACATATCTGGGGCTTTGGGGTGTAACCTGGATGAAATTAAGCATTTCGTTAATAATATTTGTTGCGTTAAACTGACAGGTTGACACTTTAATACTTGGGCTGCTTTGCTCTACTAGTCTGTCCAAACACAGATATATCGTCCACATCTGTCCCCGTCCAACACAGAAATAGTTGCAGAACAGTGCCAGTGAAGAGCATTTTATGAATCCACGTTAAATGTGGATGAGAGAACTTTTGATTTAATCAGTTTCAGTGTATTTATATGGTTTTGCTGTAAATTGTGATTGGAACCTTTCATCCTTGCTGGTTAAATGTATTTGACGTCTGAGGTTTATGTTCACAGATCCATATGAATATGTGCTTGTGTGTGTGCGTTTGTGGCAAAGCTGGATATAATACAGGTGCAGTCCTGTAATTATGAAGATGAGCTGGCTGCAGGTACAGAGCAACAGCAAGTCATTGTTTCAAGAATGAGTAATGAATGTCCAGCATTTAAAGTAGCCTGTGACACCTAAACAGTTAAACAAACAGAATACAAATATTTGTCGACAGTCCTATTGATTGGTTTTTCTCGATGATTGTAATGATTACACTGACACTTATATTCAGGGGGAGACTTGCTGGCAGGGTCATCTCAGCCTGGTTGTAGCTCAGAAGAGCGTACAGGTACGATACAATAGAAAAACACGTCGCTGGATTAAGTTTGAATTATGTATGAAATATGACTGTTATTAATATAAAATAAGCCGCAACAATTAATCGACTCCTCAATGACTAATTGACTATTGAATTAATTACCAACTATTTTGATAATCGACTAATCGTATAGAGTATTTTTATTTTTAATATTTAATATTTATTGAAATAAAAAGTCAAAATTCTCCAATCGCAGCTTCTTTATTATACATATTTTCTGGTTTCTCTAGTCTAATTGTTTATCTTGGGATTGTTGGTTTGTACAAAATAACATATTTGAGGATGTCTTCTTGGGTTTTGGGGAACATTTTTCCCAATTTTTTACCATTTTATAGACTAAAAGCCGAACAGATTGTTTATTTTTATTTGCTTTTTGTACCAGTAGCAGCTAAATATCAGCAGCAAAGTTGATTAAAAGATGTAATTTTCAATGAATGAGTAGGGGTGGCCTGAGTGAGTGTAAGACCCGGCCGGACTTTTTGTCCCAGTTCGACCCAAACCCTACTCAGCGCACCTCCAAAGCTGCACAGCTAGACTTTTCTGCCCTCTAGTGGCGATCCACGTCAACAGCGCCTGTGATTATTAACAAAGGCAGGGCTTACATTTCTCTCAAAGTACATCTACATGCAAAGTTTTGATGTGTATAGTGAGTAAAATTAATGTCCGACATTTTTCACCAGCCATGACCTACATATTAAATACCGAATTAGTTACACCTATATTTGCTAAAATAAAATGATACGATCTGTACCATTATATGATTTTTAAACAGAGTAAAAATAAAACATGAGCATATGATCAAAAGTAACATTTGCATGCTCACACATATACAAATAAATGTTTAAAAAATTGATAAAGACAAGCGTAAAGATTTGTGTTTATGTGTTTTCATGTATTTTTTAGAAGACTTTAGCAGACAATTTTAACAGCAAAAATAAATAAATAGCTAAATTAAAAAGAAATTTCAAAATTTAGGAGAATCTTCTCCATTATTGCTCAAACTTTTTCACAAATGAACACAGCTTAGTTCTGATCTGACGTGCACTTTTATGGACACACACACACATACACACACACACACACACACACACACACACACACACACACACACAAACACACACACACATATACACACACACACACATACATATGATGCAAGTATGCATATCCATTTGTAACTCGATCTCATTTTTATTTATAATGTTCTTATACAAACACATAACACACTGATCACACACTATTAGCGTTTTGTTACAAAACTGAACACAACACCTCTCGGATTACTTTGTTGTACGACTTTGCCACAACCACTAGATGTCAGAGTTTTATCAATTATGAAAAAAAAACTCTAGAAGGAACTGCAAACTGCTGAATCAAAATACAAAGTTTCAGGTCATGCTTAATCTCACATAGGTTTTATTTTTACAGATGCCGACCCTTACTCCATCACTTACTTAGTTAGGTATATAAGAATTTGGACAATGGAAGAGTTTACGGTTTAACCAAAACAGATGTGAAATAAAGCAGGATCAGGATATGTCGATTTTTTAGTCTTTCTGTTTTTTTTTTAAGGTTTTGCTGAAAAACAAAAGAAATATGGCATTTACCATTTATGAATTAGACATTTTAAGCAAAGTACTTCCAATAACTGACTAAACCAAAGTTAACTGGCCAGATGTGGTCTATTCCCTCAATCCTTCAAGACAAATGAAACACATAAAAAAGTCTGGACTTGATGTCTGGTATTGAAATGACATTCAGCAGCTGCATCATTAGGCCAAAAAAAAAAAAAAGGAAGAAAAACCCATAGGAAAGACAGCAAAAACTTTAGGTGTGACAAAATCAAACATTTGTTACATTCTTAAAAATGAAGAAAGCACTGGCGAGCACAACAACATCATAAACCTGGAAGACCAAGGAAAAATCTGAATGTGGATGATGGCAGATTCTCATCCTTGGTGAAGAAAACCCCCTTCAAAACATGATTTAAAATGTCAAAAATACAAGAGAAAGGAGGTGTATCACAACACGGTGCAAACCACTGGTAAGATTAGAGAACAGGAAACCCAGATTAAACTTTACCAGAAAACATCAGAAACATTTGTGCTGAAAACAGACTGTTTAGAAATGAGAAACGAGCCGCTCATTAAACATGGTGGAGGCAGTGTTATGGTATGGACACGTATGGCTGCCAGGACGAGGCTCTCTGGTGTTCATCGATGATGCGACTGCAAACAGAAGTGGTATGGATTGGATAAGGATTGCGAGGGGTGTAGGGATATCTCATGCTCAGCCAAATGATACAAAACTAATAGTAGGATGCTTCACAGTGCAGATGGATAATGACCAGCCTGGACAAACATCTCCAGGGAGGAAGCTTTCTGGATGATCTCAATGGGCTCCAGACTTAAGATCATTGACTGCAAAAGATTTTTATTCAAGTACTGAAAACACTGGTTATGTTTTCAGTTGTTTCACTTTTTCCAAAAAACATTTGAGCCACTAAAATTTCTTAAAAAAAACGCCTCTAATTCCCGGTCCGTGAACTCCATATTCTTATGAAAGCACTTAAATAAAAGCTGAAAGTCCACATGTTGGTCCCATCTCAATTGTTTCATTTAAAATACTCCGTGTTACTGCATAAAAGCAAAACTATATAAAATTGCGACATTGGTCTGGACCTTCCTGGAGTTATCACATGGGAAGATGAATGCATTACTAATTTATCTGAACTAAGAATCTCCTCCAATAACCTCTTAAGACGAGACACATACAGCACGCTCATATACTGCTCACCAGAAAAAAAGAAGAAGAAAACAAACCAAAAAAAAAAAAGCACTTCCCCCATGCTAGAACAACTGTAAGTGCATCTTTAAATGACACGCTGGTATGCTTTGACATAAACACTCAGGGGAATTTTCAATACCACAACTTTGCAAAGTCAGTGACGTGCATACCAGTGACAGTAAGACACACACCCTCAAACAGCTGTAACGTCTAACCAACTGTTTAATATGCGTCTCCCAAAAATAAAACTTACTGTCAACACACACAGAAAAGTCCATCAACTTAGCTGATCATCAATGACAAAAAAAAACAAACACACCACACGTCTCATTTTGAAAAAATAAACTCAACTAAGGACTGAAAAACCTGCATCACAAAGGCATGTTACAGTTAGCACAAAGCAGATGTATTAAAAGAAAACAAATACCCCTGAGATTTCCTTTAAAAAGGAGTATAACGTGCAACTCTGCAATAACATAAGTGGAGCGAGTTTCACATTATTTTAGAACACTATTGGAGGTAGCTGACATTCATTGGCTTGGTGAATGCAAATTAAAAAATAAATTTTATATATATATATATATATATATATATATATATATATATATATATATATATATATATATATATATATATATATATATATATATATATATATATATATATCCATACTCAGAAAATGTGATTTTAAAACAGTTCTGCTCTAGAAGGCACCAACCAACCATGTATCAGTCATATATACATGGAAGTCTTAGTTCTGCTGCTGTTGGATTGTTATACTTATGTATCTTGTCTTTTGTACATTGACAGTGTGTCTGTGTCTCTCCTCTCTGGTCTACGTACTCTCGTTCTGATCTCCCTTTTCCTGTTGGTCTACAGCAGGAGGGTCCCCCCTATGATCCAGGTCCTGCTCAAGGTTTCTTCCCTGTTAAAAGGTTTTTCCAGCTTAAGGTTTTTCTCACAGTAGAGGAGATTTTACCTGCCGTTGTTTATGTAATAATTGATCGGGGGTCATGTTCTGGGTCTCTAGAAAGCGGCTAAAGACAACTTAAATAATATACATAAATAAAATTGAATTGAAATTGAATTGAAAAGCCTTTTTGGCATTAATTCAGCCTTTGCAAGTTGTGGAAACTGGTGTTTTCTGATTTTTTCTTGAGCCAGCCCAGTGAGGACGGCCCGTGTCTGTAATAAATAAGAATGTCTTTGTGTATTTTGAGCATTCATGAGCGTTTGCTGACATCGTCCAATACCTGGGAGCTACTCTCCACTCTGCCCAGCTTCAGTACCTGACAGCTCACAAAACGGCTGCACTTCTGGTCAAACCTACTTCCTTTACACTGTGCCCGTCTTATGACTATTACTTGAGATCTTTCTTCTCTTTGCCTGCGATGGAGCAGCGCAGCACCGCAGACTGACCGCCACAAAAAAAGTCTTTTTTTTTTCACTTGCTTTTTAATTTGGTTTTGAATATTCCTTTGCATATTGTACAAACAGACTATATATATTTGTTCAGTTAATTAGAGATAGATGTCGACCGCTGAGCCGTTGTTCCTCCACTACGGCTGACTCTTCTAGACGCGTCCTACTCTTTGCAGGTACCAGGTTGTGGCTGACTTTTGCATGCCCTCTTCAGGATTGCCATTTACCAGAGGGAACCAAAGGTACTTTTAACAGTCTGATTACCTGTCATATTTCCCTCTGGTAGTTTAACCCCTTAATCCGTAATAAGCTTGCCTGCATCGTAGCCTGAATATGTCATTCTTACATATATCACTGCTGGGATGTGCTGCTGAATGACAATGATGCTGCTGTGTGCTGCCGAATGACAAAACCAAACCTTTCCCACCCTTTCTCACGTATAAGGGAAAAAAAAAGAAGAGGAAAAACTTGTGACAGTCATTTAAAAGCAAATCAGCATCATCTTTGTATCTGACCAGGAAAACTAAATAAAGCGCTAAAGACAGCAGCAATACCATCAAATTCTCTGCGCCGATGGCCTCGTGTGCTTTTGTTAAACAAACGGGCGCTTTATGTACCGACGGGATGACATATGTACAAGCGGGAATTGTGCTGAAGTGAGTTTGAGCCTTAAGTAAACTGAGAGCGGGCCGGCGGGGGGATGAGGAGGGAGGGTCAGTTGTGGCAGGACACCACAAATTAACTGGTGCGAGTTTGACCCCCAATAACGAGAAAAGAAAAACCTTATCTGGTCCTTGCCAGGTCTTACAGTTGGGTAAATACAACCACAACTACAATGAATGAGGAACAATGACATAATAAAGTCTCATCACTTATTTACAAATAACTAAGGCAACATGCAGAAGTAGTTTGTAAAACAAAAATGAATAAGTGCACACTATGATTTAATAGCTTGTAGAACCAGATTTAGCGGTAATGACCAGAACGTTGTGTAATGTAAGCCTACTAATGTTATTGAAGTGGGGTGAAAAAAAGAAACCAAAAAAAAAACAACATAAACCTGAAAGAAAAAAAGAAAATAACTGAGAAAAAATAGATTTTACTGCCTTTTCCTCCAACTGCCACACTGAATCGATGCCATCAGTGCTCCACTATAGAAATGATTCAATCTTAACCTTGTCTCCAACTTTGACAGTTTTTATTTTGAATAGACACACATCTTACAATTTCTAATGCGGAGTACTTTAAATGATGCATAACAATATATTACCTGAATGACCTTTACTTAATTTAATCTAATCTTCTGAGCAGTGTAAAAGTGAGTCCTTCTTGCATAGAACATCTCTGTTGCAGGGTTTTTAGTGGTACTTTGTGAGTGCTGTTCAACAAGAAGTGTTGCCATGTCACCCAAACTGTCGATTAAAAGGTCAGTTTCACTCAATAGGGAACCAAAAAAAAAAAAAAAAAAAAAAAATCATGAAAATAATGATACTGGAAAAGCTGGTGCTTGAGACTATCACTGTGCAGTTTCCCTTCAAACTTTAAACAGAATGTTATGATAATTTATATTAGGATGGAGCTTCCTCTTTTTTAATCTCGTGATAAATCAACACGAGCACAGCTGTGCATGATGAAAGCATTTGACTGTAATAACAAATTCCGTTTCCTGTCTGTAAAGTCAACTTGCCACTACATTTTGTTTTTTTGGATTCTTTACAGGTTTCTGGCTCACTTCAGCATACAACAACAGCATGAGGCCAACACGTTCGATTTTAATCCCAATCAGCTTTGTGCTGCGAGCACAAAGCTGATTTTGTACATTTAAAGCTACCAAACCACCAAAACACTGCAGTTTGCTCATCAACTGCTGACATATGTCTTGTTTGTGTTTAGGCTGTGTGACAGGAAGCAGTGACGTCATTGCTCTTCGCAGAAGACAGCTAAGCGGTTATTTGTCACTGCAGCAGATGTCATCACAACTTGACATTCATAACAAGCGAAGGAAATTTTTGTTTTACCTGAACTCCAAAAGTGATTTTAAAAAAAATTCCAGTAAATCGTAGTTTGCATTATCAAGTAAAAAAAAAAAAATTATTACACCCACAGTAAATGGTGCACTAATTCCACAATAACTTAAAGACATTTGTCACCAGATGTTGAATATCTCAGCATTAAATGCTGTCCTTTTAATTTACCATAAGATTTCATTCTGATCATCATCTACATCATCTGCTCACCTTGACGCTGTGTACGTATTAGCAGCAGATTTCAACCAATCGGATTTCAGGACTGTGCTCCCCAGCGGTAACATGTAAAACCTGTAAAATGTCCAATGAGGGGGACAAATATGCTAAATTAAATGTATAGGTGGTGCATCAGACCATCTACCAGTTTTTGAGACCCCTGCATACATCATAAGTCATCATATCGTATCATAAGTCATAACCAATCCTTACGATTACATGATAACTTTAAAGGACGAAATTGAGCAATTTGCACACAGTAACTAAAAGGACACGTCCTGTGTTTTGTTTTATATATATTTTGGACTAATTAAGAACAATTGTGAATCAGCATAAAGGGGAGAAGAATCAGAGTTGTCCATCTCACACAACCTGGACCTGAATATAGACAAGACAAAGGAAATGACGGTGACTTTTGGAAATCCAGGAAAATAGCAACCATCCCATTCACAATCATCGGAAAAACTGTGGAAATAGTATCCTTCTTCAAGTATTTAGGCAACCACATCTCAGGGAAAGTACCATGGTTCACACATACCTCAACACCAAACGCCAACATTCAAACTAAGAAAAACTGCAGTTTTTCTACAGACTGGCTGCGGTCTGGCCTGGAAGGCTCACAGGACGGACCTAACCTAAGAGCAGGCAGCTTTTTCTACACGAGGGCGTCATTTGGGATGCTGTTTTGCTGGAGACACTCGACATGTTTGGAGAGTTTTGATAAGAATTAATGAACATGTTAATAAGCATTATAGGTTAGTATAAGCTAAGTAATCCAAGCTAAGATACCCAACTGTGACTGACATAAGGTGGGCGTGTTCCAGCCGGCCCCCAAGGCCTGTTTGTTCCGCCCATTTGCAACACAGCGCTGGAAAGTACGAGGAAAGAGAGGTTTTAAAGAGAACCTATAATTGACATCACAGGGCATTCATCCAGTTATTCTTATACAGTCTGTACTCAACGCTGACACAGAAAGCACAGACAAAAAAAAAACTGTTTCCTGAGGACCCTTAAAAAAGGCATAACCAAGGAGTTATTGGTGTCTTTTTATGGAACCGTAATAGGGTGCAGGACGAAAAGGCACTGCATAACATTATTAAGACCACTGCAAAAATGAGCAACACACAACTTCCTACTGTGGACAACATTACAACACTTACAGCATAAAAAGAACATTAAACTTTAAAAAAAAAAAAAATAGAACCCTTTTTACCTGGGACATCATCTTTTTGCAGCCTTACCTTCAGAGAGCTGCTATTAAACTATTAAAACTCTCACCAGCGGATACATGAACAGTGTTTATTCAAAAACACACTCGCTGTACAGTCACGTGTGACTGATTTTAACACAATTTTTAACTGAGGTCTTATATGCTTTGAATGCCATGTTTTTAATTTCATATCCACTTTTAACTTATTGGTATTTGTAAATTATTATGTGCACTTTGGCAAGTTTACAATTTCGTTGTAAGCCTTTTCATATAATGGTGATAAAGACACAATAAAGATAGAGTTAATGACATCCCCGAGTGATGCTTTTAGAAACGTTTGCGTCAGACAGCTGAGATTACCAGATGCATTGCTGGATTGCCAGACTGGCTCTGTCCTTCTCTCCTTACCTGCTAGATGGATGCAATTCCATGGGAATTCACGCTACACAATTTAAGAATGTTGCTTATTTAGTCAAGAGCTGAAAAGTAATGAAAATATGCAATATTCGTAATGTGCATTTATGATGTCACAACCAAGCACCTTAGGACAATTACAACCAACTCAACTAAATTACTGTTGTTCTTTTAATCTGGCCTCAACTCTGTAAATGAGTCTCCACACACTATACTGCTTATTTTCCTACAATTTTGATACCCACTTTTTAATCGTTTATGGGGTTTTTTTGGATGGTTAATGACACATTTTTCTGTTATGTGACTAGATCAGAACACATTTCTCCTTTATTGTGACTTATATTGTTTACAGAAAGCCCACAAAAGACTTCAGGGAGAAAGAAAAAGTTCAAAATCCAGAATGTCACTCTTGTCAAATCTATTTCACATGGGTCAGTCTTACTGTAGTGACATCTGCTGTCACTATTATTGTTTTTCTGCAACACACAACAGCATCAGAGGGTTCAACATACTGTACAGGAATTAGACAAAAATAAAAGAGCCAATTCTTTCATGGCACAAAGCCTCTTGAAAAATAGACCATTAACTGTACTGCTGAGCATCTGCCTCAACTTGTATGTCTTCTTGTATTTGGAGTAACATGGAAATCTTCAAACAAAAGGCATAGTACAATCAAGATAAAGTAAACAAGAAGTGGCTTCTACTTAAAAGAAACGCATGACGTTTCTGGGGAAGTTCAAGTGAAAAAATAAGCATCTGCATATCATGAACAAAAAACTATTTCCTAACCATCGCTGAGTCTTTGCCAAAACTTTCAGTTTTCAACCATTAGAACAGGAAGCTTTTTGCTCCCCCTTCTTCCTGAAGCCCTCCTTCAGCAGGGGGTGGGCGTGCTGAGGGAGCACGGAGCATACGCATGTTGATGTTCCACAACGAAAGCTGTGCCCACATCCGTTTAGAGAAGATTTCTGTAGCCTACAGCAGACTCTTCAGATAAAACAGCAAGGAGACAAATGAAGTGCGCACACACACACTGCAGTACGCCTTCAACACCACTGGAGACAGCAAAAGGAACAGATACGTACACCTGCGAAAGTACTGACTTAGTGAGTAAGTGAGACGGATTAAGAAATAGAAAAATCCAGGGAATTTACTAATCAAAGGTTTAAGAAATAACTGCAATTACCAAAGTGACAGATTATTTTGATTGGTGGTTTTGTACATAATGAGGAGCTTTGAAAAAATATTATAAGCCATTTCCTACTGTCAATGCCTATACTTCCTAAGTAGCTCTTTTAAATTTTTACGTACAAACACTTAAAGCAGGCACTTAGTAGGCAACTTCTGATAACTTTTCTAACAACCACTCATTACATTCGATACATTCAAAGGATGTAAAAGCTCCCTAATAACAGTCTGTCGGTCTCAACTCACTGAAGAAATGTGATTTTCATTCAATTCTGTGCTTCATCATTAGAAATTAGTCAGAAAAATCAGTCAAAGGCCTCTCAAATGCAAAGTTTTAACTCAGAATCAGTACAGAAACTAGTTTTCGTGCTGACTGAGTTGAGACTTTGCATTTGAGAGGCCTTTGGCTGCTTCTGTGTGTGTGTAGGTGTGTTTGTGTGTAAGTGTGTTTGTGTGTTTGTGTGTGTAAGTATGTTTGTGTGTAAGTGTGTTTGTGTGTGTAAGTGTGTAAGTGTGTAAGTGTGTGTGTTTGTTTGTGTGTATGTGTAAGTGTGTTTGTGTTTGTGTGTGTAAGTGTGTTTGTGTGTGTGTGTGTGTGTATTTGTAAGTGTGTTTGTGTGTGTCTGTGTGTGTGTCTGTGTGTGTGTGTGTGTGTGTGTGTGTAGGTGTGTGTGTGAGAGAGAGAGACATACCACACGCATGAAAGTTATGCATTGCACCAATCAGTCCTGCAACCAAAACAAGCTTCGAGGATTTCATGTGCAGGAGGCGCAACAGCAGCCTGTTTAAAGTGGCGGCTTCATCCTGCACGATGAAGCATCTTCGAGCGCTTTGTTAAAACTGTACACAATGTACCATAACGTGTTGCATGTTAATTCACCCTAATATCCCAAGTCTTTCATATTTCTCGTGTTTACATGACGGTTGTTTTAAACCCACGCCACCACTACTAAAACTACTACAATTACTACTACTACTACGAGTCACGAGAGCACGCGTAAAAACTCTGGACACAGGCGCGCGCGCAGCGCACGCAGCTCAAAAACACAACACAACCGAAAAGAAAAGGAAACCTTGACCAAACGCGGCTCCGTCTCACCTGTTTTGGGTGTCTCGGCAGACTCCAAGGCAGCACCATCGCGTCTAAACGTCGTTAATAAAGTAAACGGGCTCCAAAGCAGCGTGTGCGAGTTGTTTACAAAGTTTCATGGTGAACTCCGATTGGCCTGAGTGAGGTTTGGGTGACGCCCCAAAACCTCGGTCACCGGCGGTGTCATCAGTTGTTTCCTGGACTGTGTGCACGTCACAGAGAGGGGGAGGTTTGGGGGGCACTTTTACACGTATTGTGAAACTTTTTTTTTACTTTTTTTTTTTTAATTAACAAACATTAGTTGGGCTAATATCAACGACATACTCACGAAACCGACAACACGTTGACTCAGCTTTCTGTACTTGTAGTAAGTGGATGGCAGATAATTTGCAGTCTTGCTTTCGGTTTCCACATTTCTGAGGGGAGAAAAAAGACCGAGGAGGAGGGAGAAGGACTAAGTAGTCCTTTTGGTGAAAGTATTAAATGCGCAGCAGTGTCTACCACGGAAATCTGTGTGCCACATATTGGAGGTAGTGTCCTGTCAGCTGCTACCTGTTGAACCTGCTTACGGCTGTCTTAAAAGTCTTGCAGTGCTCACCAACTTTAAGCTGAAGGGTATTAAGATGGAAAAGTGTGTATTCATTAAAATGTCAAATTAAACATTTCAGCAAAGAATTTTTTTATATATATGTATATGTGTATATATATATATATATATATATATATATATATATATATATATATATATATATATATATATATAGATATATATATATATATATATATATATATATATATATATATATATTTATATATATATATATTTATATATATATATATTTTTTTTTCTATAGCCTCATACAGTGTGACATTTTCTGGCTCAGGAGAGTGTTGTTTTTCCCCAACAATTTTTACGCTATGTATTGAGTATTGATAATAAATTAAATAAAATGATATTCTCATACCCCTACACTGCTCTTTACAGTATGTGTCAACACATCTCAGATTATTCAGAGTGGCTGGATCAGGCTGTGGTCTTGTGTTATGATCCAGGTCCTGCTCAAGGTTTCTTCCCTCTTAGAGGGGAGTTTTTCCTGCCACTTTTTGGTTTAAGGTTTTTCTTCCACTAGGGAAGTTTTTACCTGCTGTTGTTTATGTAATAATTGCTCGGGGGTCATGTTCTGGGTCTCTGGAAAGATCCTAGAGACAACTTGTGTTGTAATAAACGCTATATAAATAAAATTGAATAGAACAGAATTGAATATAATTGAATTGTTACTGCTTGTTCCATGGAGAAGATTTCAAGAAAATACCAGCAAATTCTAGAAACAAATATCACACAATCTCTAAAGCAAAAACACAAACAACATGTCACAATGAAATGACAAAGACTTTGAAGAGATAATCTGTTTGAGGAATACACCTCGAAATCCCCAATTTACTTCCTTTTGGGACTCAAGCTGAGTTTTTTCTTTTGCCACAGCTTTAACAGTATGATAAGATGGAAAAGGCTGTGATACTTGCCTTCAGTTGTCACCTTGTGTTGAACCATTTCCCTTTACTTTTGTAAATTTTAAAAATGACATAATAAACTGATCTTGCTTGGAATATTTAATAAATGTCATTAACTGATATCCAGTCAGTCGTTTTTCTGAAGCTTCAAATAATGCTCTTAGTCTTGGAAAAAAACAAACAAACAGTAAGTGCTACAAATGGATTTGGCTTTCTTGGTGGGAAATGCCTTTACAGTAGTATATTCAACAAATGGGCCTTTTTGTATTAAAGAGAAAGAAAAGCATTAAAGACATAGCGGGTTAAGAGAAAATAACTTTTACACATATAGAGCTGTTCGTGTTAATGGAGGAATAAAAGCATGTCAAACAAGAGATGGATAACATTTAAAACTATCACAGAAATACTTCCTCATTAAATATTTTATAAATTATTTCACTATCCTCTGGTTTTGTTTCATTTGTGATATATGAATACATTTACACAACTATAGTAGCATTTATGAAGTTACAAGTAATCATTAGATAGAAGTAGCATTAAGTAAATCCTAGACAGCAATCGTCTTAGAAATTAACAGTTAAAGCAGTAAAATACTTCACAGATCCTTTTGGAAAATTGAGTCTGCTCACTCTTAGGCATTTTAGCATAACAAAAAAGCACCTTTCCTTTGCAATCAAAGAGTTCTTCTGAGGGGGAAATAAAAAAAAAACTCTGTGGCTGCTGCTATCCTGCTGTGCTGTCACTGTATACTGTGAGAGGAAGGTGAGACCTTGAAATTCACTGTTTCCTGACATGAGAGTGCAGAAATTGCCTGGAGGCTGAAATAGAATACAGATATTAAGAATAAATGAATCAATTTTCAACACAGCAAAGACATATACTGAAGATTGTCAGTGATGTTTATTTTGGTAAGAGTTTATGTTTTGAGGTTAATTTTCAGCAGTCCAATTGGTATTTCTTGACTGTACCTAAAAACAAATACATAAAGAGGAATTCCATATTGAAAAAAATTATCAATAAATACTTTTCATTTAAACACTGTATTCTTTTCAGTTGTAAAACTTTCATGATTGTGGACAATTTCATTGCGTACTGGCTCCAGAGAGCTTATTCCCAACCAGAGAGATGATTGCATGATGGCAATCATGTTCTTTGATTGCACTGCTTTCACTGCCATCCAGCGCCGTGGGGTGAAGCTCAGACTGAAGCAGGTGGACAGCAGTATGGGATCCTGGATTGCCCCCTGTTTAATTGACAAATAGGGCAGTTCGGCCTCATTCAAAGCATTGTGCCGGAGATGCTGCAAGACAGGAAGGGGTCTCGCTGAGCGCAACCTTCGCCTTTGAGGCATCTTGGCAGCAGGCTTCAAATACTCCTCAAGCTTATGTCATCTCTTGAATTTTCGTTTTGGCTCTTTTGTTGTATGATATAGCAGTAGGACCAATTTGAGGGAGTACATCTGCAAATTAGAGCTCAGGCTGGTTATGTGCCATTGCACTGGGCGAGTGTGAATTCACTTAAGTTGATGCAACAAAACAGAGCTTCATTTTCCTAATAGAGTGTGCAGCAGCACAGATGGAGGATATCTTTCAAAGTCTTAAACAGACTTCGAGAACAGTCTAAAATAATTCTATGGTGGGATCTGAGTATCACAACAATCAGATACATTTTCTTTTTTATTCAGTCTCACTTTATTAACCAAACATTTTATTGGCATGACATTTATTTAGGTGGTTAAAGTGGTTTCAAGTTTTTTTTTTTTTTACCAATGACAACTTTACCAAAGGGCGACATGGACCATTAGAAATGGATAAATAAACATTTGTTTATGCAATATTAGTATATACATTTAAATTATTTTTTTAGCAACTTAACACATTAACATCTTATTATGTTATTTAATTTAATTATTAAGGAATAAATGTCTTTTAATAAGCAATTCACCCAACTGAATGAGTGTTTACTGCTCCTAATGAGGCTGAATTACATCCATGAAAATATTGTTTTTTATACTTTGTGCCAAAACTTTTAAGATGCTGAAATGGTCTCAAATGATTAACTGCTTTCATCTGCTCAGTGAATGTCAATATTCTCCTATTTTATTGAAAAAGAAATCAATAGATGTCTTCATTTTTGTTAGAGATTTCTGCACAGTGGCTACAAAACTACTGAAGGCACTGAGGGAATGACTAATAAATTTATGCATGCTTTTATGTTTTTGCTTTCTTCTACTTTCCTTCTGCAAGAGGCACTAATGGCATGCAAAAAAGAGCCAACTTCTTATCTCAACCAAGCATGTAAACAGGTACGAATCTGGATTTAATTGGAAGATATGAGAATAGAAATTGGGCTGTTTTTTTCTCCACTGTCTAAAAGCCATGCAAATTGATAAAAAAAAATAAAAATTGTAATAATTAATAAAAAAGCCCTTCATTTTTTTTATTTTTAGATCTAAATATTCTAAGGAAGCAGTTTCTTGTTAGTTTCCTTAATTATGATGCTCAATCAATATAGGCTGTCCTGAGGGTTGAACTAACTACACACCAGCAATTAAGTCTAAGAACTAAATTATAATTATTTTATTCATCTTAGTTTATCCTTGCAAAGTAGAACAATAGGAAATACGAGGTTTAAATCACTATCACTGAAAAATTGGAGAAAGGATATAAAGTGAAAAATGAACTGCACATTTCAGACAAGGGCTGGTTTTGGATGAATGAGAGAAACATAACTCTAATGAAAAAAAATCAATAAACACAGAAAAATGTAAAGTAACCTCATTTATTTGGCAAGTGTTTGGTCATTATTATTCCTCTGTCTGTGTAGTTCTAACTAAAATTCATCTGTACTTGACTCAACAGATGATGCTGAGTCATACTTGTAATATTATTTGACTGAGACACCCAGCAGATAAGACAACTTACATATTCACACACATTCCTGCTAGAAAGCAAAAGCAAGGTCACTTACTTGGACATCTATTGCACATTTATTTTCACTGCTTGATTAAACGGGGTCTCCTGAGTGACTCCCTGATTACAGAGCACATCACCTAAAGTCAAAGTTGACTTCAACATGGTGAGTATAACTGTTTTTACAGTTTTAAACCAGCATGTTGGTTAGTGCTGTTACCTCACAGGTACAAAGCGCCTGGTGCAAATCCCGAACTGGTCCATTTTTTGTGGAGTTTGCACCTTCTACTCTGGCTTGGGTAGGACTTCTCAGGGTACTCTGGTTTATTACCACCAACTTAAAAACATTTATTGTACAATTACAGACAAGCTGGATGGATGAATAGGATAGAAATATTTAAAACATTGATTTTCTTGATGCACCAATCAGCACGCATTATCAGTTACAAGATGTGGCAATGAAATATTATACAGACAAAAGAGAATCAAACGTCTACGTCAAGAAGAGTAAACATGAATAAAATTATTCCTCATCTGCATGTGAGTGAAGTGCTGGAAGCTGTCAGTCAATAACAAGAGCACATGGCATCCAGTGTTTTTCTTTCAGGATATTGTACATTATCATATTTAAAGTTTATTGAAATGTGCAGTTAAGTTGGCTTTCTAATAAAAGAACTGGTGCTTAGCGAAATGGTTACTGGTTGACTTGTGTTCTGGTCCATACATATGGTCATGAACTCTGTGTAATGAACTAGAATGAGATCACAGATGCAAGCACCTACAATGAATATCCTACATACAGTTCCTGGACTCATCCATAGAGATGTGGTGAGAAATTCCACTATTTAAGAGGGACAATGAGTTGAGTCACTGATTCTCCAAGGAGCCAGTATAGGTGGTTTTGGGCATCTGGTTAAAGTGTCTCCTGGATGCCTCCATAAGAAGGTGTTTTAGGAAACCAGGCAAAGGCTCCACACTGGTAAGAATATTACTCTTGGTCGCCTTGAGTATCCCTCAGAATTCCACCAGTGGAGCTAGAGGAGGTGGCCTGAAGAAACCCTCTGGTTGCCAGGAAACAGTAACCACATCTCCTGTCTGGCTGCAGCGCTGAAACAGAGTGACCCCCAACATCTGAGCAGCTCTGTTTTCTGGTCGAGAAAAATCATTCTAGCTTTGCTGAATTTGAGTCTTTTCATCATGTGTGTTGGAAGCCATCTTGACACACACACACACACACACACACACACACACACACACACACACACACACACACACACACACACACACATTCTCTGACATACATCTAGATACACTGATACTGCTACTTCACTACTTACTTCGCTACTTTGCTACTCCACTATACTACTACTTCAATCAATCCAAGTTCGATTAGTTGCTTGCTTATGTGTAGTTTAGATATCAGAACTTCATTCAAAGTGTTGATAGTCTATCTTTAGTACTTTTGTTAATACATTTGTATATACATATATATTTTACTTGGCTTATATTTGTATGATTTACTGGTTGGTAGGTCCTGGTTTTCAGGTGGTGCCCTGAAAACCTTTTTATTCATTAATCTTATTCATAGAGTGTTACTGTTATTTAATATGTGTCGTCAGACACTTATTTGTAGCCTTACCTCACTCACCCAGCAGCTTTTTAATGAACAACAGCTCAAACAGGTTCCTGAGTCTGGTTTCTTCCAGCATAAATGCACCTCAAAAACCATCAGTTGACTTGCAAAAAGTTACTTATACTTTTACCTTGCCCTGACTAATGTACTCCACCATACTCAGGTCTCGATCAGGGCTTTACTCTACTGCCTTCATTTGGTTGAAAACACTCCAACTCTACTCATCACAGTGACAAAGATACATGAACGTGTTACCCCTGAGCCTCCTCCCTGCACCAGCTCATTGTTAGATTTCATATCGATATTAAAATGTTTCTTTCAAATTAGTTAGTTAAATTAAAGAAAATGTACTTCTACTTTCAGGCACACTGAGAGTCACGTGCCACAGAATTGGCTTATGTTTTCACCTTCATTTTCAACCTCTCTTTTCCACAGGCTAAACTGCCAAACTCTTTTGAAGTCACCCCCATCTTTCCATTCCCTAAGAGGAGGCTGAAGACCTCTCTAAATGATTACAGGCCAGTGGCACTCACTCCAATCATCATGAAATGTCTTAAGAGGGTGGTGTTTGCCTATTTCACCTCAGCTCCTGATGGGATGTGTACTGCTGTAACAAGCCCACCGTGGGTGCTGTTTCTGCAGCTTTACACACAGCCATATTCCACCTGGGAAAAAAAGGAAACTTATGTCAGCATGTTTCAGTTATTATAGTTCAGTCCTTAGTACAGTCATTCCTCACAGAGACACAAAGAAACTGTGTAGCCTCGGTCTAAGCTCGGTAATTTGTGAGTGACTGCTGGGCTTTGTGTGCTGACATAAACTAGGACCCCCTCAAGTCTGTGTCCTCAGCCACTTTTCACTTATGACTGCATCACTTCACATATTTAAGTAGAAAATTATTCTAAAATCTGCAGATGACAGATGACCTGGACGATCACTCAGCTGGTCAAAGCACAACACTTTTCTCCAAAGACAGAGACAGTCTGTCAAAGACACAAAATTCCCATTCACTTCAGTGTTTAATGAATGGCAACTGGAAATCTCTTGAAGGTGGATCATATGGAGCATCCTGACCAATTGCATCACTGTGTTGTATGGGTACACATGCAGCAAGCTTCTACAGGCTGCCTCAGGTGAGCACACACAGTCTGTCACCCCACATAGAACCCCTTTAAATTGAAGCCCTCAGCTGGAGGTATAGAAGAATGAAACATCAAACATCAGCCATTATAACTTATCACACACTCACATGTTAACTCGAAGTAATCAGTTATAACATTTTTCAGTCTTTCACGTCATTGTAAAGGGAGATTAGACCCATTCTTCTTTACAATATGGCTTCAGTGCATCAGAGTAGGCCATTCCAAAGGAGCCATTTCTTGGAAGATTGGCAATTGTCTTGAAGGCTTTGTGGACAATTGTTCTCACTGTAAAATGTCAAACTCCCAATTCTTTAGAAACTGATTTGTAATCCTTCCCAGATTGTTGTACAGCAACAGTGCTTCTGTAATGCACCTCAAAGATATTGAGTAAAGTTGAATTAATGTTTATAGTAGGAAATGGATCAGTTAGTTTGACCTCTGGAGACAGGCAGGACTGAATTATGCCAGCTTTGCAGTAAAGGAAAGAAAAATAACAAAAACAATAAAAGTTTGAACTCTACAACAATACATACTAGCACTACATATACAGTGACAGCCAGTATGTACCCAAATAGCAATTGCTTGAATCCACTTCATATATCTTTCATCATGCATGCAAATTACTGACATTCACTAATTATTCCAGTTCAGTCAATAAGACATTTTCAAAAGTACACTGCACGCAAAAACTATTTGCAGGGCCACTCAGCTCAAAATTCACCGTTCAGTGAGATTAAGAGGTAAAGTCTGTTATTCCCTTGATGAAGTCTAGAGTTTAAAATCATGTACATGTGTGTGTGTTTGAGTGAGGATCTGGGGGAAGTGTCGTAGGGGCAGGAGATCTTTCTTCAGATCCGAGCGGAAAGCTGGCATCAATATTACAGAAAACCCAATCTAAGAGCAAGGAAAACAAAAAGCTAGAGTTACACAAAAAGCAAAAAAGTAAATTTCAAATAAATAACTCAAATTGCCGAAAGATTATGTGAAATTTTTGACATCACTAAGAGAAATCAAGACTCCAACGCCTACTCTAGTTAACAAAATGTATTAAATGTTCAATAAAGAAAAAAGTGGGAAACAGTAAAAAAAAAAAAATGTAATATGTCGCTAGTAGTCACTATAGCTTAGACTACTTACCTTTAACCCTGACTGTAAAGAAAATAATTAGTGAAAATAAAACTTATGCATATGTGATGACAATCCTTTTTAAATGAAAAAAAAAGTTTAACATAAAATTTCTGATCATAGTTGTATCTTAAAAAAGGTAACAAAAATATTTATTTTATTGATGAATTTCATTATTACAGAAAATAATTGACATTAAATTATTTCTAAATTAAACAGAAGTTAATGTACTTTCCATTAAGTTTAATTTATATAAAATAATAATGGAAAAATTGCAAAATGCCCCTAAAGAGAGCCTGGTGCTGCACTAGTGGAAACCTGTGCAGGAGCTCTGGTCATGTTGGGTTTTTCTTTACGACATTTTGAGATTTTTCCCTGAAAGGACATTCCTTGTGGGTGTAAGTTCAACTCCTGCCTTAACACTCATTTTGAACGCCTTTAGCAATGCATATTTATCAAACTTTTTTTTTTCACTTTAATTTTGTCAAAATCAATCTGATCTAATTAAACTTATCCTTCCAGCATGAGAGAAAGAGCGAAATAAATAATATTTTATTCTTATTATATTAATATTACCAGTAATGTTCTTCCACTGCAAATATGATGGTTTAAAAAGTGATGTTTTCAGTTTCTCTATGAGAAAGGATGGGGATACTGGCTGTATATTGTAAGTACTAGGAGATAAGAAATATTGGGATGATTTGTATCCCTGGTTTAAAATAGTAACACATTTTTTTCTGGTGATAGGGCAGCAAAACAGATTCAGATGGTTCTGTCAGCTTGTTGGATGAGACTTGTCAGAGCTGGCAATCAGGCACATGGTTAATTTAACATTTGCAGCTGTGTTTTAAAGTTAAGCTGAGGTTTGTTTGAGTCCAAGATGAGCAGCTGAAGCCAGACGTGCAGTGGAGATATAAGAGGGGGCGTTTTAACACCTGTGGATGCGTAAACATTTAAAAAGGTGAAAGTGTAACAGATCTTCACTCTTTCCATTTATTACTTGATAATTGTAATAATTACAAATTCAAGCCAGTTTGCCGCCCACCATGTGCTTGCAGTCAGGAGTTTAAACACTGCATCATGGGAGGATGTATCTCCCAGGCATGTTTCTTCGTCAAACTGAGTAACTGTGTTGTGAGTTGCTATCTATCATCATTGTTGTTTTATATTCTTTGGGATTGATGGGAATGTCGAAATTGTAAGAAAAAAATACTTGCTTTACTTCAGCCTAAAGTGACACTCAATAACATTCAGAATGGAATAAATTACAACAATTAATGATGCCTTTTAGTTGTTTTTGTTTAATTACACCATCATGACAAACATCATTTTCATGTTTCAAATTACACTGTGATTAAAAAAAAGAAAAAAAACCTGTTGGTTTTAGAGGCAAAACATTACAGCAAAGATGTGTATCGTGTGTGTGTGTGTTCATGTGTGTATGTGAGTACTCACGTAGGGAAATATTAGAATAAATACACTTTATCAAGATTTGTTTATTTCCAATTTCAGTAATGATATCTGGAAACAAGAAGGCAATCAAACAATATGACATTGATATAAACAAGTAGTAATCTAACTAGACAATGGTAAAATGATGGTATGTCCTTCCTTAGTTTTTCTGGGGAAAATAAACTGTGCGTACATCAATTACAAAAGATCACTGCTGAGGAAACGATTAGTTCCCTACATTAGGAATTTGAATGTTTCATTTCCTAATGCAGTGTTTACAATTTTTGAAAGAGATCTGTTTTTTATGACATTAGACATTTTGATTACAGTTATTTAAAAGAATTACATATTTGATTTCATAACTTTCAAGGTACTTTTAATATTGACCATAACATATTTTCCCACTGTTCTGAAATGTAAATTGCGTGATTTGGTACACTGTACTGACAATTTTGAGCTTAGCAAAAAAAAGAAAAAAAAAAGATAATTTTTGGCCACTGGTGACTGGTCACTTACCCCATCTGAAGCTCTGGTTTATCAGTCACAATATGACAACCTAAAATTACACACGACTGCCCATCACTAACACAATATTTCCAGTATTAATAATTTCCCAGTCTGATACAATTGCAGATTCAGTCAATCTATCATTATGTTACAAGCCATGGGATATATTTAAACTAAGATAGACAAAAGTCCAATTTCCTAAGGGATAAAAGAAGAAGAATATTTTTATGTGGTGGGAATGTTCAGCGATTAGCTTGTTGGGATCAATGACTTTTGAAACAATGGAAATGCTGAGGACAAGCCTTGTCATCTGTATTGATTTAAGATGACACCTTAGAAATATCTTTTCTTGCAAGAAGGTTTGTGTCCTTGACGCTATTTTATATCCTCTCCTAATCTGCTCACCATCTGCTTTTTTCCTGTTTTATAGTCAACAAAATCTTCAGACAAATGGTAACCAAAACTGGCACCTTCTTTCTCAGTATCCAGCGCTCTCCTGAACGGCAAATGTGAGGTGAATGGAATCACAACATATAGTGATGCCAGCAGTTTTAATGAGAGAAATACTCGCTGACTCAGATACTGACTGTCATCATCTCAACACCATCAGTGATCCACCGTTGAGCATGCGCATCTTCTCTAAACCCATTCTCCTAAAACCCATCTCGACCTGCATTGTTTGCATGTTTACAAACCTGCATCTACTGCCTGAGTAAAAGATTTGAGCAGCAGCAATGTCTGAACTACTATTTCTCCCTGTCAGTCATGTAGATGGTCTACATAGACTTTACTTATTAAAATTTGATTACAGTTAAAAATTTATGGCAGCGGTGCATCAGACACTGTTTGATACTTTGTTTCACTGAAACACCCCCCCAAAATATGTTATCTATCGGTGCAATCATGAGATTGAAGGGGTCCACAAAAATCCATGCAAGGGTTGTCGCAGCCCTCGTCAAGCGTTCGTGGTGTACGAATGAGAACTTGACTGAACTGTGTTCACTTAATGTGCAATACCGAACCATTAAAGACAGACCATTTTACGAACCAAGCGAGCTGCAGTGGATCCCACTGACTGTTGTTTACAACCAGGGAGGTGCTGGCAGGGATGAGCGAGAATATTTCTCACCCACTTTGACATAATGTCACCTATCAGTAAATCAGAGACAAGCACTACTTAATGTCACGCTGTATTTAAAAGTATGGATGGTGTGTGTAGGATGTGTACAGTAGATACAGTGCAGTGTGTGAGATTTAAATGCCTCTGCATAATGAGCCGACAGGCACCGCAGTGATTTGTAAGTACTTCCCGCTCCTAAAGTTTGGTTACTTTTCCAGTGCGGTCGCAGCGGGCAGATCCAACACGTAAAGTTTCTACACAGGGGAAATACGAGAAGGCCAATATGTTTATACCTGAAGCAGGTAAGAACTTTTAGGTAACATCGAGTGCCTTTTCATTTATTTATTTTCTAGAACTGTCTGCATATAATTTATATTGCATATATATTTATATATTGCGGGTTAGTGTCGAGGTTGGCAAAAGAAACCTTTTTTTTTAATATGCAGTTTGATGTTGCAGCAGATGTAAGTTTTCTACACCAGTCCTCTCGACAGTCTAATCTAATAAACCTTATTAGGACCTGAGACGGATTCTGTCAAGGAGGACTAAGATCACAGACAATGAAGTACAGAAAGACAGACAAAGACAGAAGACAGTGATTGGTGTTGTATGTGTTATCGATAATGTATTGATGTTTGTGTGGCGTGGTGTGATGCGTGTAGATGAGTGGATGATGTTTTGTGTTTATGTTGGAAGTGACCCCCCGAACTGTGCAAGAGCTGAGACTGTCAGAGCTGAAGAGAAACATAAAGCAGTGATGCTGACCTGTAACAAGTTCAGCAACAAGTCATGATCACAACCAGAACTTTGGGTGGAACCACAGTCGGTACTGGTGTGTTGGTCAGTTCGATGGAGCAGACCTCTACCAGTGCACTAGATTGGATTTCCTCTCTAGCCCATCAAGATCCATCCAGTCAGCCAGGCTCCCCGAAGCTACAGGTAAGCATAGGCCAGTGGTTCCCAAACCTTTTCTGGTGGGCCCCCCTTTGGTTTATAGGATGAGGTCCTTCAAAATTCTCCAATAATCTTCTAGAGACGAAATTTAAAAATATCACTTTTTTTTAACTTTGCCATAAAGAACTAACACATCACAGGCTCAGGCTGTCCCTTTGCTATTCAAACGCTCTATAATGGTACCAATACTTCAGAAGTCACATGCAACGTTGGTAAAATGGTTTTGCTCAGTGGCATAACGTCAGTTGCAATGGAGGTTTGGAGAAACTGGATGGACATGGATGCTGTCATTCCTGTAACCACTGACCCTCTCAAATTCACTGAATATGAAAATAGATTGGTGGAAAACACAATGGCTCTGACCTTGCACTTAACTCTGGAGCACCTTGACAACCCCAACACATACACTAAAATTTTTGTCCTGGACTACAGTTCAGCTTTTAATTCTGCTGAGCTCAGTAAGATAGTGGCTAAACTCGAGCTGCCCTCGCCCACCTGTCGATGGTTACTCAAATTTCTAACTGAGAGGCAGCAGACAGTTCAATTGAGGAACAGAGTATCAGCAGCATTGTCGATCAGGATCGGGACTCCCCAGGGATGCTGCTTCAGCCCAATGTTGTTCTCATTATACACTCATGACTAACCATTCAGACACTACCAGATACAGATGGTACATCCATCCATCCAGTGTACCGTTTTTGTACATTACCCTGCTGCATTTTTACAAGATGTGGGCCCCCTGCTTGTGTTCCCACTTAAGATTTAAAAGTGAGACACTGATCTTCATCTTCTCCTTAACCTCTGATCACATTTGAAAGACAAAGAAAAATGATTTGGGTGCGGTTGGTGTTGGGGAGTTCGTGTTTCACGTTGGCTTTATAACACAGAAGACTGGTGCTAAATTTCTTTATCCTCCTAAGACCTGGTGTAAATTTTTTTCCTATTGCTTTGGGCCCATGTTAGGAAATTAAATATTATGACATAAATAAAATGTGTGACTTCCACATATGTGTGCACCAAATCTAAGGAGGTTATTGAACTCCCTACATGCATTGCAATGAAAATGCTAACAGTACAGTTTTTTTTTTTTTTTTTTTGCTTGATTACTCCTTTTTGAGTAATGGGAATGCCAATACCACTCTTATATCTTGGAGACAGATTCCAAATACCTTCTCTTACAGCAGATTTCTGAAACAAAGGGGATGTCATGAAAATAGGTATAGACAAATTGATCTGAATGATAAAGAGAATGCAGTCTGATATTCTAATAAAATCGATGGAGGTTGAATGAATGTGAGGATAAAAGGGACTGGTTTATATTCCTGCAGTTCTGTTAATCTCAGTTCAATGAACTACAGAGGTGCTGCAGGGATTATTTTTGCATCCCTGAATAGACCCAGTTTGACACATTTCCACTCTTTCTGCCAAATTGAGATTACTAACTGCTGGGTGTGAGTTGTTTCACTTTCTCTTTTTCGTCAAGAATTATTATTATTATGCTTGTACATGCTTCACTTTGTATTTCTCAACTTATTGTGTCTGATAACTTGCTACAACTGTCAATGATGTTGAAAATAAGTCTTAGATACATTTTTGTGAGTGACCTGCACACTGGCAGACTGAACCAGTCCTAAATGTCTGACTCCAAGAAATCTAATTCTACACGAGAGAATACTCCCTAGGCTATTGTTTTTGTCACCACTTTCCATATATCCTATTGATTACGACATACATTAAACCAGCAGCTGTCAGCATCTGCTGCTGAAGGTGACAACATGTCAGCTGCACTGTCACCGTGTTCTGTCATGCCTATTGCCGTGGAGCATTTATCCTGCCTTCCCAGAAGTTTCGCAGACACATCATGGATCATAGATGCACGTTAACAAATCAGAAGTCCAGTCCATTGACTCACCTGAATACAAAGCCTCAGAGGGAAATGAGTATCAGAGGGCTCGACATACGGAGAAACACAGCTTCTGGAGGAGATGCTAGTACAACCTGTCCAGTTGCAGCAACTGGGACAGGTTAGGGTCTGGGGCAGGAGAGACACCAGAGGCCCCATAATGAATGGGCACAGAAGAGCCACCTCGAACCCTCTTGGGAGTGTGTTTGCCAGAATTTCTCATTGAAGGCTTTGTCAGCTCTGAGTTGTTTTTTTGAGTCTTCCATCTTAAGTAGACCAAAGACTAAAAAAAAAAAAAAAAAAAAAAAAAAAACAGGACAAAAGAGCAAGATTAAACTAAAAATTGACATCCCAAGACCATAAACATACATCCATGTAGCACATAAGAACAGGAGAAAAGGAAAAAAATAATGGCAACGCCCATTTTGCATCTTTCATAGCAGTAATATCTCCCGCCGTGATTGAACTTGCTGTTATGATATCAAATTGTTTATCTTTCCCATTGCATATAAATCTGGCATCACGCTTGACAAGACAGGGCACGCGCTAGAGCCAAAGAGATGAGGGCAGAACAGAGCAGAAGAGGGAGAGGTGATTAAAAGACTCCTGTTTCAAAGAAGCTGCGTTTTCTTTTTAATTTAGAGGTGCTATTGTGGTTGTTTAGCAAAGACGCTACAACGTCTTCATGGCCAACAGCTAATGAGCTATTTCGTGCCGGCAGTTCTGCCAAGAGAGAGAGTCCTGCTGGTTGAATGTTTATGCTGTTCAAAGGCAAGAGCATATGTGCATTAGAGCACACACTTTTTAGTGAGAAAGTGAAACTGACTTGAGGACTTCACATGCAATGCTTGACTAATCTGTAAATGTTTACTTTTTGATGTATATATGATCTATAGATTTTGCTTTGCCTTTAATTCATTCAAGTTGCTTTTGTTCAGATATGAAATCTGATACACACTCACTGGTCACTTTATTAGGTACACCTGGTATACTTAATACCCAATTGTTTGATGTTACATCAAACAATGCTGTTTGAAAGACTGATAAGTTAAGGTGAACAAACTGACTGAAAAGATTCATTCATCTCACACTTCTACTGAGCTCAGCAAGGAAAAGAGCAAGAAAATGATTAACTTACATTAAACACGAACACATACCTGGTTTAAACTTTCTCAATAAACACAAAATCAAAATGGCCTGTAATTCAAAGCAGTGTAGAGACTCGCTGGTGTAGGCAAAAATGAGTCTCTATTGACAATCAACGGCCAGTCAAAATCCAAAAGAATAATTTGAAGTCAGTGTTCAATTTCTGGTGCGTTTGTCAAAGCGACGGCACTGCTGGAAGCAGAGAACTGTGAGCTGCCCAAACATGAACTGTTGAGCCATGTTTCAGTTCAGTGAGTCTGACATGCAGAGCTCTAATCAAGTACTGACAACCTTACAAATGAATCTTTTAAACAAATCTTTTTGATGAACTGATTCAAATGATTCAGTACACCAACACATGCACAGTGTACACCGTGTACTTTCAGCTTGAACAATCGGATCTGACCTTTCCATTTTATAGGCAAATAAAAACACACATCACTATATTTTTAATGGCCAAAGGCAGCAGCTGGACATAACTAGGTGAACAAAGATCAAAGAAAATCTGCCATGAATGTTTTGCAGGTGCAATACAGGTTACGGTAGGAATGAAACAGGAATGCCACGAGGCTGTCGCTCAGCCACGACCACGAAGCCATAATCGAATGAAAATGGATGAAAATGGTAAATGTAGTCATTGGGGTTGCAAAATCAAATGTGTCATCACTTAAGTCAATGACTTTACTTCAATAAGCAGCTTTGAATCCATCCCATATTCAGACTGCAACGATACGTCTCCCAGATCACTTTCAAAGGCCTGAATCCGTCAAGGAGCGATTTCAGACATCCCATTACTGTTTAACTCTTCCGATCGGATTTCCTTGGCTGCATTTTAATCCAAGGTCTGAAAGGAGCCTCAGATAGTATGAGCCTGATTTTGAGTGTCACTGCCACAAGGAATTGTTGGACATAATCATTTCCTTTGCGGTTGACTGTTTTCTTTGCCAAAGACGATACAAACAGAAGCACTGAAGCTGCTTCCTCTAGCATTTATCAAACTCAAGCAGTTTTGATGGTGGCTGCCACATGTGTGGGTTCCCTCTGGGTACTGCGGCTTCCTCTTACAGTCCAAAAACATGCATACTAGGTTAATTGTTCATTCATGTGAGCGTGCATGTTTGTCTTTCTGTGTATGTGGCCCTGCAATGGACTGGCGACCTGTCCAGGTTGTACCCCTTCCTTTTGCCTACAATGCATGGGGATAGGCTCCAACAGACCCCCGTGACCCTGAGAAGCAGTAAGCGGGTATAGATAACGGATGGATGGATGTCGTGGTAAATGGACACAGTGTCGCGTAACTGTGCTGATGAATATTTTGCTTTTATTACAGGGTTTTTAAATAGAACAGCACACAAAGAATTGAAGCTGTATTCAGAGTTTAACACTACTGGTATGACATTTTCCTTCTTTAGGATTTTTACACATGTGGGACAAAAACGTTGTGATAGGATGGCCGGGGGGGGCAGCTGCTATGGTCAGACAGTTTGATGATTATACTGCTAAGCCAAGCGTAAATTCACTCAGTGATGTCTCATGCAGCTTTATACGTATGCTCAGAAATTCCACTCAGTCAGCAGGGGAAGATCATCACTCCATCCTGTGTCCCTGAACAACTTGAAAAGTTTTGAAACTTCCCCTCACAGGCTGGCCAGGCGATTCAACCAAGCGAAGGCCAACCTTTGACAGCCTTGACTGCTTGAGTAAGTGAGACATTTGCATGGTCACACTGCAGACTCGCTGACCAAAGATCATAGTCATCTCTCTCTCCCAGACCATTAAACTTCATTATCCAGCAGCAGAGGAAACACGCACACGCCTTTACTGGGTCTGCAGAGGCAAGCATGCCAGCAAATCACCTCCATTTCAGCATCTGACAGTGTACTTTACCTTCTATCTGCTTTCCCTCTGTACCACTACTTGATGCTTTCTGATCTTCTCTCTAAAAAGTGCAGCAGAAAGTCTCCAAGAGACACACGGCGAGGCAGAGGGAAGGAGGACATTGTGGGAAAGAGGGAGCTTACCGTAACCTTTTTTGTGTGCTTCCAGAAGAACAGTTCCTTAGATGAAAAGGAAACATTTCCCACTCTGTCTTTTTGCCTCCCTTTCAAGCATTCTCTTTACCTCGCGCTCATTACTGCAGTGACTTTTATCAACGGCGCATATAAATTTAGCTTGATGTTGTCTTTTGAGTTCCCATTTTTTCCTATTCATTAGCCTTTTGCAGCTCCTTCTTTGTGTCTGAGACTGAGAGAAGCAGAGTCAGAGATGTCCAAAAGCCTTCAGTAATTCCACCATTTATCTCTGCTACGTTCTGATCACCAGGGATCACTTGACAAACAACAATCAGAGCTTTAATGTCACAGAATCTCTGTATTACATTTCATAGCTATCAGGGTAGTGCATACTTTAAAAGATCTATTCTGTCGTATAAAATTGTCATGCCAAGTCCCTGACACAACTAGGACACAAGTCAGAGCAATCTTTTTTTTCTTTTCTTCAATCTAATTTCAAGATAGAAACGACACTTTCTTTGTGCCTTCAGATCGTGCCGCAGCAAGACTTCTTACTGGATCCAGCAGAAGAGCTCAAGTAACTCCAGTTGTATCATTTCTTCGTTAGGTAGAACTTCATTTTATAATCCTTTCCCAAACTTTGGTGCTAATTTTCGGAGCTTTGCACAGTTAAGCTTCTTAATATATGTTAGATTAGGCGGAGCAATATTCTTCTTGTTGAAACCTCAGGTCATCGAGCCCGTGGTCCCGTTTTAAAACTCCAGAGGATCAAAACTATCAGGCAACCTCAAAGCTCAAACAAGCTTTTAGTTAGTGAGGCTTTTTAGTGACATAGTTGTTCCTTTATATCCTTTATTTGAGCTTATTATGTCTGTTATACTTCATGATTTCCTCGTTTATTCTTCTTGATTTGATTTGTGAAGCTATTCTATTAGGAAGCACTTTGTGATTTGTTCTTGTGAACGGTGCTTAAACTTGCTTACTTTGAAAAGAAGACGAATAAGAAGAACTGACAAGAGTATCACTGAGGCAGACGTCATTTAGTGTGACGATGAACTGTGCAGGAACTGAAACTTTAAATTTCATCTACTACCGAAGTTTATACATCAATGTAAAACCTCTGTGTGAAAGTTTGTGAAAGCACATCAATAATAGACCTCCAACCAGGTGGTGGAGCCATGGAAAGCCTGGCATTGATGACAAGGGAGTTGCTTCCTGCCTTTGGGATCTTGTCAAGCTTTTGGTCTATTTATCATTTGAAATTCTCTTTCCTCTGGAATTTTAATAAGCTTTATGTTCACTTTCTGTTTCATTTTTAAATCCCTTATCCCTGTTGTATCCCAGTTATTTTTGCTTTCTATGCTTGCTTCACACCTGGTCGGTGTAGATCACATCAAATCTGTTTTCTGTTCATTATCATCCTTCTCAGTTTTTATTATCGTTGGGTTCTTGTGTTCCTTGCCAGATTGTCTTTGGAGCATTACATAAAGCTTTCAAGCTTCTTGTCTTTCTTGCTTCCCTGTTGTGGTTTTTGATCCCTGTCTGTTGTTGGTTTACACACTAGTCTTTTCTCTGCCAGGGTTGTTTTGTTCCTGCATGTTGCAGATTCATTTTGGATTTGTCTTTTCTGCTCGCTCCCTCTCTGATTTGTTTGCTCCACTGCCTGACCAGCCGTGCTTGGCCTCTGCTTTTGAATAAACCTTCCATGTTGGATTTTATTTGGTTGTGTCCTCCGATACATGTGCCCAATTTCTGGGTAATTGATGCAGCACTACTTAAAACTAACAATGGTGTTTGCCTAATGAAAAAATATTTCTTTTAGTACTGATCTGAAGAGTTATTCAAAATGAACAAGTTTGAGTATAACAGGGCTAGTGCAGCATTTTTCCTATTATGCTGATATCAAATTAACAGTCTGCCATCCATCTGATTTCAAGAGAAGCAGTAACAACAGAGTGCTTTAGAAACATAGAGCTTGGAGCTGTTTTGGAAGATTGTACTCTAATAGAGTTACATTAACAGTTAAATTGAGTTCTGTGATAAACATCTGGCAATTGATACAAACCATGTGACCGGTTTGTTTTATTCTGACAATAAAACAGAACACAGTACTGGAAAAAGAGCAGTGAATTGTGCTCACACTGATTTGCTATTGGGTCATGAGGTCAAAACCCTGCATGCAGCAAATGTCAATAGTATGTTGCAGCTTGTTCTTAAAACTGGAGCACAGAGATGACTTGACCTTTAACCCCTGTTTAACCAGTTTGTACCAACTTGAGTGGTTTTACACTTTAGTGTATGGATGAAAATATATATGAGAGGGCAAATACATTTTTGGTAGGCTTGTGTTCGGGCTGGTGGTTTTTGTAAATGACTGTTTAACTGTGATTTGAATCAAAGCCAAAGTGCATTTGCTCTTTCCAAACTGTGAAATCGGGCTGGCAGCAATGACAGAAGAAGCACCAGTCTGGTGTATACTGGTATATACATGGTTAAATAACTCGTATTAACCTCTGATAAAATGTGGAAACATTACTATTTAATAAAAGTGGTTGGAAAATGTAAGTCCACCATATATAGGAAGCCATCGAAATGATGTTAGATGTGTTTGTTAAGTGCTGTGGTTTGAAGGGCAGTCTTTCTCATATATATATATATATATATATATATATATATATATATATATATATATATATATATATATATATATATATATATATATATATATATATATATATATATGAAATGGTTTTAACCAAATTGATGAAAATTCTGGTGTTGTGTCTGACTCCTGTTTTCTGAGCAATCTGTTGGACAAATCTCCTCACTTTGACAGCAGCAGCTGCGAGCCAAGATCTCTGATCTCCACAGTGAGGCTGATACAGTACCGTTACTGTTGCCAAATTGGTTTGCTAGCCTGGAAAGTTGAATCTTGCCAAGTGTAGGCAATTACTGGCAGCAGGCCTCTAAAGGCCCGCTCGGAGACCATTACAGAGTAATGTAATTGTTCTATTTGCTCAGATATACACTAGCATAAGCACAGCTCATCTCCATATAAACACAAAGCTCTTAGAGCCAGTTTGAGGGTGTGAACGCCGCTAAGCTGGTACAGCTGATTAATTGATTAATAGATGTATTCACTGCAACAAAAGATGTCTGCATGGTCCTACTACAAACAAACAAACAAACAAAAAGAATAACGGAGACAATCAGAAAATATTTTGCACACCGTCCAGTATTCGCTGAATGACTAATTTTAATTATAAACAGGCAAAAAAGTAAAGAGAAAGTTAGTCATGTGTGAACACACACACACACACATACACACACACACACACACACACACACACACACACACACACACACACTGAAAGACTAAAATGCATTAACCTGACAGCAGAAAGGCATTCAGGCCTGACCTCCAGCGGCCAGCCCTCTAACCCACAGGCTAATTATAAACCTCATTATGTTCTTTCACTCCTGTTCCCTCATCACATTAATTTTGCTTTATGGTCAGACAGAGGACTGATACCGAATGACCAAGAAGAAAAGAGACGAGCCCCTCTTTAAGAGACATTCTCCCATTCCACTGCCATTCAACTTTTCCCCATATTTCTATTCATTTCAGAAGTGTAAACTTATTTAAGAAGGTAGCTGAGTTCACTCCAAGACTTCAACAAATCAAACTTTTTTATTTTATATTTTTGACAGCAATTTAAACAAAGCAGTGATGTTGGTATTAATGACATTTTGTGGCTCTGAGCTCAGCAGTGTTAAATGTTTTATTTCAACAGAAAGAAAATTCATTGTTTATTTAAATTGTTTTCCTAATTCTAATAATCTGTAGTGGTGAAGGTAAAATAGACTAAATTTAAAATATTCTTTTGAATTTGTTGTGAAAAGCTTTTGAGATTTCTGAAAAAGGAGCCTATTTAATAACTCTGACTGTATAATTACCATCTCTGTAATTACTGGGAGATGCTCTTAGAAAAAATAAATAAATATATCAAGGTAAATTCTCCGTGATACAAATGCATGAATATAAACAGGTAATTCCACTTTTATAACAATGAATCTCAACAAAATATTACTTTCAAAGAGACACTGTAATGACTGGAGGCGGTGTGATGGTTCAGTTCCCCCATGAGCAAAGAAAGTTTGAACCTGACTACAGAGCAGGTCTTTTCAGGCTGCGGTGTTCATGAGCTGTCTAGTTTTGCATGATTTAAATTGTGCACTCCACAAATATGTAAGTTAGACAACTACAGATCTATAAAATAACCTACCTATTCAGCAGCGACAATCTCTTCCTCTCTGTCACTTCAGCCTCCAGCTACCTGAAGCGGGTATAAAAACATGACAGGTGAATGTTAACGATTATGAAGTTAAAAATAACTGTGGAAATTTCTTAGTTTCCTAGCAATATATATATATATATATATATATATATATATATATATATATATATATATATATATGTGTGTGTGTGTGTGTGTGTGTGTCTTTAACATCCTTGAAATATATAGGGTCATTGTTTCAATATGATGTGGAATAATCCGTAGGTTATGTTGATTAACTTTCAGAGTCCTCCATTATTTAAACTTAGACAAGCTCTTGGCAAATATATAAAACCATATGTTCTGTTACTAGTTCACTATAGAGTTTGGGGTTTGGAAGCCCTTTTAGATGAATATATTATATTTATTCTAGAAGTTGAAGTTTTTTACTCCAACTTTATTTGAGACATTATTTTCGTTGGTAACTTCTGCTCCTTCTTCCCAGAAGGTGTTCCTCATCTGCTGTTGCTGCTGTTCTCGCCTCTTTCCTGTCTTTTTAACCCCAACTGGTCGAGGTAGGTGGCCGTCCTTTCACGTCCGAGTCTGGTTCTGCCAGAGGTTTCTTCCTGTTTTTTCGACAGTTGCCTGGTGCTTGCTCAGGTTGGGGATTTATATCAAAGGAAAGCTTTGATGCAATCTTTTGGTTTAATTAGCAAGACAATTATTATTGTTATTTGTATTGGCTTTATATTAATTGGATTCATTTGGAGTTTAATTCTATATTTTTGGTTTCCTTTAAAGCGGAACAGAATTGAATTCTCTACTGCTGTGTTAGGCACTAGTGCCATACAAACTATTATTATATTATACAAACTATTATTATTATTATTACAGATGATGTGATGGTTGGCTGGTTTCAGGTGGCCTGTTGGCATTGTAACGTTTCTGATGATTAAATATTATAATGTACAATATTAAACAATATTTTGCAACGCACATTCTTGAATATGTCATAGATCATCTGCTGTAGTCAAATACTGAAAAAAACCACAACAAAAAACAAACAAACAAACAAACAAAAAATGCAGAAAATGCTACTTCCCAAATTTAACAGTGGGATTAAAATGCTGGCTTACTTGTTCTGAAATGTAAATGATAGTTTATGATAAGTTTCATGTCTGTACTCTCAAATATATGTTTAAATGTTTTTCTATGTATTTTCTGGTTGTTTTTCATTGTCATTATTCAAAAATAAATTTTATTAAAAAATTCTAAGCTGAAGGTTGTGATGATGACATTATCTCAGAGGGGTTCTTTTTTACTGTTATTTTATTTTATTTCATTTTATTTTTCCTTACCTAAAGATCCATCCATCCATCCATCCATCCATCCATCCATCCATCCATCCATCCATCCATCCATCCATCCATCCATCCATCCATCCATCCATCCATCCATCCATCCATCCATTTTCATCCGCTTATCTGGGACCGGGTCACAGGGGCAGCAGTCTGAGCAGGGATGCTCAGACCTCTCTCACCCCAGACACTTCCTCCAGCTCCTCTGGGGGACTCAGAGGCATTCCCAGGCAGCCGAGACACATAGTATCTCCAGTGTGTCCCGGGTCTTCCCTGGGGTCTCTTCCCGCTGGGACATGCCTGGAACACCTTCCTAGGGAGTTGTCCAGGGGGCATCCGATACAGAAGCCCAAGCCACGACAGCTGACTCCTCTCAATGTGAAGGAGCAGTGGCTCAACCCAGAGCTCCTCCTGAGTGACTGAGCTTTTCACTCGGTCTCTAAGGGAGCACCCAACCACTCGGCAGAGGAATCTCATTTTGTGATCTTGTTCTTTTGGTCATTAGCCAAAGTTCATGTCCATAGCACAAGCTGAAGGTCCTGGCCCAATGAAGCCAACAGGACAACATCATCTGCAAAAATTAGAGGTGAAATCTTGTGGTTTCCAAACTAGACCCCCTCTGGCCCCTGGCTATGCGTAGAAATCCTGTCAATAAAAATTATGAACAGAACCGGTGACAAAGGGCAGCCCTGCCGGAGTCCAACATGCACTGGGAACAGGTCTGACTTGCTGCCCCAGCCCCAATTCTCGTGGAGCACCCCCCACAGAATACCACGAGGTACACGACTAAATGGCTGCTTCAGATCCACAAAGCACATGTGGACTGGTTGGGCATACTCCCATAAACCTTCCAGCACCATGTGTAAAGTTTAGATCTGTTTCCTAAAGATCAACATTAATGTTTTATTTTAAACCAGAACATCCTGGACAGAAAATAGAGTAATCATAATAATAAAAGTAATAATAGTAGCTGTGATATTAGTAATAAAGGTGGCTGTGACTAATAGTTACAGTTGTTAACACTTCTGTGTCGCTTAAAAAATAAAAAAAAGAAAAGAAATTTTTTTTAAATTAAGAAAAACAATTGTTTGTCAGTTTACTACATAACATTGCAAAGAAACTTACTTTAATACATTGAGTCTATAAAAATAAAGGTAGGGAGACTTATTAAACTAGTACAACAAGCAAAGTTAATTTTTTCCATTTTTTTTCCCGAAAGGGGTGGGGCATGAGTTCGCATATCTACATAACCTAGAGCATGTATGCCAATAATCATTGTAATATTTATTAGATCAGTTATCAATATCTGACAGGATCCCTACTGTTAGTAAAATGAACTCCAGCTGCAACATTCCAACATCCTGCCCCTGTTGTTGTAACTTGCAATTCATTGACACTTCAGGGATTTCAGTTCTTATCTGGCATTTGCTCCACTGGCCTGCAGCCAGTAACGCAGCGAGGGCTGCTGAGTTGGGCAATAAAGAAAGCATCAAACTCAGTGTGCTGTTCTTTTCCTTCAGCATGAGCTGCTTGTATGCCTTCACAAAGTTTCTTGCTCTGTTTCTCAGCTTTACCATTTGCTCGGGGCCAGCAAGTCTTGCCATTTCCCCAATATTACATTTTGAAGTTCTGCAAAAGAAATGGTGTATCACTTTGTCTGCTGTGGTGCACTCTGAGATGCTGCAAGCTTCAAAGGAATTTTTCATACTTACATACTAATGATGTTTGCTGATGTGGTGTTTCTGAGGATATCTTTGGTTACGCATCTTGATTAGTCATAATCAAGTGAGAAAAGGCGCTCTCCTGATAGGAATGGTAAACATATAACAGGTGTAAAGGTTTTTCATGGCTTAGCTCTCAGCTCTGTCCTTATAGTAGGCTGCCAGACTGACATTAGCACCAGGCCACCAAACCTTTGTGCTTTCTTTTGCTCCCATGTTTCCCTGTTGGGTTGAGATGCCCTAAATAGGTTACCAAACAATGTGCTCAAACATCAGATTTTTGTGCCACCACTACACTTATTTTTTTGACAAATGACATTGTTTGCCTGATCTTAGGTGTCATTTTTATCTAGTGAAAACCCCACATCAGATAAAACTTTGAAAATATTCACACTCCTTTCATGTCTTCCAGAATTTAATCTAAAAAAAAAACAAAAAACATCTAAATAAATAAGGAGTTAGATGCCAAACGGAGATAGGCCGTCACTGTGGGGGTAACCATGAGTTATACGCGCGGTGATGGCCCGCACTCTCTCCTAATCTAGTCACACAAGCAACGTTTCTCCTTTAGCTGTTGACTGGAGCGGGTGCTGGATTTTACTGCTGTCTCTATATGCTCAAGCTGAAAATCTTTTAGTCTGTTTTTGCCATGTTTATTCCTGTTCTGCTACAAAATTGTAGATTGTAAAAAAACTATTCTTCTTTAGTTGGAGGAGTTTTCCTGATCAGTAGAGCTTTTATTAAGGAAAGCACACTGATACATGTTTCTTCAGTCGCTTGAGTTCTTGCGCGACAGGTTTTGCTGTAAAAGCACCCTTCACCTCAAGTAGTTTTGTTCAACCTGATTTATACACTTTCATTCTCATTCGTATTTTTTTATTCTTCTTCCAGCTGTAATAGTGCAAGAGGCGACATACAGCTGGACAGGTCTCCTGTCTATAACAGGGACACACAAAGACAACTATACAAACTCACACTCACTAACATGAACGATTTTGAATCATTGATCAATATAACACAATTATTTGTTGCACGCTTGTTTTAAACTAAAACAATAAGCCATAATCTTTGGAAAAAATGTATGCAGGCATAGGGAGAACAGCTAAACTCCACACATAAAAACCCCAGCCAGGACTTTGAGCAGGAACCTTTTCACTGTAATTTACTTATTTTAATGACCACCATTCTTTTTTTCAAACCCAGCTGCAGCTGCAAATTAAATGTCCTTCAGAAATGAACCAGCAACATTTTAATCCTTGTGCATCACTTGGTAAATGAACCTTAATTACTCTGGAGAATCTAAGTGTTTCCTTTTTCACCCTCCCATTATAGGGGTCTTTTCTTCACTGGATTGTTGGTTGGTTTTTTCATCCACACATTTTCTTTCTCTTTGCTCTCCTGCAATTTTGAGCCCTACAAGTGTAAAAGCTCCTTTAAGTAATAGCCAACAATGTAGCATATGTTTGGTTTACATTTAACAAACTGATATGTAGCTGCAAGTTTCATCTATCGAAGGGGATGTTTTTCATTATGTTAAACATGAAACTTGTTCAAAGGAACTTAGTTGTGGCAATAAACTCTCATGCTTTCAATGGAAATTCTAATTTCCCTACTTTTAAACAGTTTTACAACTGATGTTTATTTTAATTTTTTTCTTTCTTACGTAATTTTCAGATAAATTTACTCTCTTTTGCAGATTATTAAAATATTGACCAATTAAATTAATTAAATTCATCCATCCATCCATTTTCTATACACGCTTTATCCTTTGCAGCGTCACGGGGGTCTTCTAGAATATATCCCGATTTACTACAGGCGAGACGCAGGGGTCCACCCTGGACAGGGTCTCAGTCCATCGCAGGGCCACATACAAAGCAAGCAACCAAGCACACTCAAATTCACACCTATAGGCAATTTATAATTATCAATTAACCTACTATGCATGTTTTTGGACTGTGGGAGAAACCCAGAGTACCCGGAGGGAACCAACTCAAGCACGGGGAGAACATGCAAACTCCACACAGAAACACTCCCGCCGGGGAATCAAAACAGGAACCTTCTTGCTGTGAGGCAACAGTGCAATTCAATTCAATTCATCCATCCATCCATCATCTATACCCGCTTTATCCGTTTCCGGGTCACGGGGGTTTGTCGGAGCCTATCCCGACGCATAGTAGGCGAAAGGCAGGGGTACACCCTGGACAGGTCACCAGTCTATCCAGGGCCACATAAGACAAACAACCAATCACACTCACATTCACATCTAGGGAGAATTTAGGACAATCAATTAACCTACCCTGCATGTTTTTGGACTGGGAGGAAGCCGGAGTACCCGGAGGGAACCCACGCAAACACGGGGAGAACATGCAAACTCCACAAAGACAGACCCACCGGGCTGGGAATTGAACCGGGAATCTTCTTGCTGTGAGGCAATTCAATTCAATTCAATTCAATAAAAGCTGTTGTGCATCTATAGGCACTGGAATATTACAGCACCAAAGCTCTTTGGGATCTTCATCTCCTTAAAGGGTTCAATAGCGTTTCAAATGATTTGTTCACTTGTGCCGGGACACAGCAACGTGAGCTGGATCTGAGAACATGTCAGAAGGAACACCTGCAGGGGAACTCAGCACAGTTCCCTTCGACTCCACTTTATACAAATTCCACTTCCTGCCTCCACATCCTGCCTCCATGGCAACATCACCCTTTAACCTTCATCTCTCTTGAGGCAGCATAAACAAAAGACGAAGAAGATAACTGAATAAAATTAAATTGTAGTGGATTTATGGATCTGCTTGATTTTTGGGTAGAAAGAGATATTTTCAAGGGTACTGCACATTAATACTTTGCAATAGACCTTTTAAGCAGTCTTGTGGAAAAAGATACACTCTGTTTTGTTTCTAAGGAGATAGAGACAAGAATGTGGGTCTTGCTTTATTTTAGATGCATCACATAAGCTATAACAAATTCTAAAAATGCAGATACATTCTTATTCCCACCTAAATAAATGCTGAGACCTTGACCTGAACATTAGTCTTCCTCACATAAAGTACCCATTTACCTTCTGTTTCCAATTAAACTAACTCTTCAGCTTCTTATTGCCAGTTGTCCTGCAGTATTAAGTGATACAGAGGCTGTATTAAATGTCAGGGATAGAAAATGTTATTCTTTAGAGGATGGAAAACTAACAAAAAATATGGGCTGCATAAGGAGGCTGTGTGGAAGGACAAATATGAAAAACTTGTGTTGCAAAAGCTGCATGTGAATAGTTTTGGAATGATGTCCTCTGGACAAACAAAACCTGGGTGAAGATTTTCCCCCATAATGCAAAGCACCAATTTTGGGCAAAGAGCAAACACAGCCCGTTAACAGTTTTATTAATATTTTTTGGGGTGCTTATTTTGCAGCCACGGGACCTGAAAATATTCCAGTGTTTGAATCGACAATATAATCTGTATATCAATATGTTCTGGAGTATTCTGAGGCCATCTGTTTCACAGCTAAAGCTTTGGCTGAAACTGGGTCATGTAAAAAAACCAATGATCCCAAACGCACCAGCAAATCTACAACAGAAAAATAAAAGAATAAATGTCCTGCAGTGGCCCAGCCTAAGTCCAGACTTTAACCCTACTGAGGTACTGTGTTGGGACATAAAAGGGTGTGCACAAAGTTATTATCACAAACCTCACTGACTGAAAGTAATGTTGTTAATTTACATGTCTAAATTTTGTCAAATAGAGTACTATACCTTCAAGACAGCTGAAAGAAGGTGGCTCTACAAACTGATTCATAGAGTGTACTTAGTTTTTCTGTTCACTTCAGACTTTGTATTTATTCAATTAATATTGACACATCATGCGTTTTAATTGTACTTGAGATTGTATTCATACAATTTGAAGAGCTGCTGAAGACAAATGTATTTCTTATATTCTTATTCATATCACCTTAGGAATGAAAAGGAGTACTATCTTCTTTAAATCACAGCAGTTCTACTTGAGAAAACAGATCGGAGTGCTCTTAGCACAGATAATAGCAATATTCAGGCAGAGATAGTATAAGAATAAAGAACATTGTCTGGCTGCCAGTGGAGAAAGAACTTCTGAACAACCCTGCAGGAAAGCTACCACATGGCAAGATGCTGTAAATACGACTGAAGCACATATCCCTTCTATTCACAGTGGCACAGCACTACTGATCATCTGGTCCAGCTATAAAGATCTATGCCCAGATGGAAAATCAAGTTGTTGTCAAAGTAGTTTTTGCTTTGGATGTTCTTAACTGGAGATAATGATCCAAAAGTGTCTAAGCAGCACCCATTTAAGAGCCATATGAACTTCTTAAATGCGTTAGGAAGACATTTCACTGCTTCCCTTCTTATGTGTGTTAACATAAAAGTCACTGGGAAAAACTGCACAAAAGGAGATGGTACCGTTCCTCATGAACTCCATTCAATATTCAAACTGTAAGAGTGAACAAGTTTGCAATGAGAACATATATTTCACTTTTCAGGCTTTCACCGCCTTTTTTAAAGTAACTGTCTTGGTACTGAAGTAACATTTTTACTTTGGTGTCACGTCTATGTAGACTGCATGACACCCTGGTGAAGTATCTCATGATATCTTCATTGATCAGATTCTCTAGACACCACAGCAGCTTTTTTTTCCCTTTTTACATCTTTCATGAGCACTTCATGCTTTCCAGCTATGTCAAATACTGAAATTTGGCATTTCATACCCAATTAAACTGCAATCAGATTACCTTCTAATTTTTAGAATTCTACATAATTATGTAGTTTTAAAACAATTAAATCAATTTTCATCAAGGAACCTGAAAGGTATATTTTCAAAATACATCTGGATTGAACCCAATGACCATGTGCATCTATAAATACATCATCATGCCTCTTTCAACGGGCTATTAAAAACTTTAAAAACATCATCATCAATGATTAAAAATGAGTTTACACAGTTATTTGATTAATTTTTGTTTTATGTTATCATCCGCTTCGGCAAAAGGCTGAAGTACAGGCAATTAGGGATTTGCCACTAAAGCAACTAATGTTTTGGCTTCAAGTACAACTGATTGTAATAATTACTACAACCACTATTGTTTCACTTCACTCTTCTGTTCCTTGTAAACTCAAAAGTCAAACACGCAGCCAAACATAATTAAGAAAAACAAAGTTTTTAATTTGTTTGCATAGATAGATGTACGATAGGTGTAACAGTAAAGATTTTACATCCACAACCGCAAACATGACTTTTTCAATCCAAATGAAGACAGGACACATTTGAACTGAAAATATGGAAAATGTGCAAAACTAAAACCGCAGAATCAGAGTTTATTTCTCTCTTTATTCAAACACTAGTCTGAAAAGACATCAGAGTATATATTCTTGTATGTTTCCATGTCTGTATTTAATATCCCCCGTTTTGATCAGCCTGAGTCACACTGTAAAACAGTCTGATATTAACAGAAAACAAGTATCTTTAATTTAATTTTACATCAAACTAATCATTTATGACGGTCCTGTGTAGTAATTAATATTTTGCAGTCATTTCCATTTTAAGACACAAACAGTTTACTTTCATCTTATCCTTGTCCTTTGAGATTCTCTTTTAAGGCAAAAATGCTGAAAATAAAATATAAATTCCTTGATCTGTCCATCAAGGCTCGAATAAAGAGAGCAATGAGTATAACATAATCTCCATTTTTTTGCTGAAATAATATACACATAAACTAGGTACTATTTTGACTTCTCTAAAGCCCTTCTTGCTTCATGGCAAGAAACAAAGAATTTACAACTTTCAAAACAAGCTCTGAAGACCAAAGATTATTCAGCTAATTGCATATTATCTGAGACCACAGTTGGCTTTGGGAGTACCAAAAGCAGAACATACTCTACCACTTAGAGGCAATTACAAATCTGTTCTACAGTTTCACTGATGAGAAAGGTGATAATGGTTATAATCATGATGACTAACAAAGTGTGGACTAATCAGAACTGGCAATTGGACCTTGTAGCTACAAGAACGGCGCTAACACGGTACCCTGCAGAGAAACAGACACCACGGAGGTAAGTGAAACTGGAAGCCAAATCAATCAAGAAAACTGTATGGATTTACTGATGGTTGCAGTAAGACTGAGGCTCACATCTTTTCTGCAGCAGACAGCAGGGAAGTTCTGATGGTTTGACTTTGTCGCTTGAGGTGATGACAGACTTGGCAGTTGAGTTTGGATGTCAACCCCTTTCTTGTCATTCAGTCTTCTACCTCCACAACAGAAAATCTGTCCTCAACTCTACAGAAAAAGTCCACAGAACCATATAATGTGCCATCGTTCTTAATATAGGTGTGCTTGTACAAAATTATCAGCTGACTCCTTAGATGGTCTTACCAGCCACATGATTGCAATGAAAATAACTAGTATATAACTATTGTTTTTACTTGTTTTTTTTTTTTTTTTGTCTCTCTCTCTCTCTCTCTCTCTCTCTCTCTCTCTCTCTCTCTCTCTCTCTGTATATATATATATATATATATATATATATATATATATATATATATATATATATATATATATATATATATATATATTCAGAGAAGGTGACTCTAAAATGTACTGCTTTAGGTGTGGAGGTCTCCCCAGGGCCTCAGCATGGCCCTGTACACAAAAAGCGAGAGGCTGAGCAGCATAGATATATTTGTTAATGAATGGACATCCAGTTGATTTATTTATTTGCATTTATGTAAATGTAAAATACAGCACTTTCATTCTCTACGCTTTAACTATTAAAGACTTCCTGTGAAATACTTCAGCTGCATAGCAAGTTTATTTGTACAGCACATTTTCATATACAAAGATAACTCAAAGTACTTTTTAAAGGCATTGAGATGAAAAGGTGCTATACTGTACTCCATTAAACCATTATATATATATATATATATATATATATATATATATATATATATATATATATATATATATATATATATATATATATATATAATTTGATGTGCAATGGTATAAATAAAAAGTTGGCTGCTTGCACACTTAGTTAATGTTGCTGCTGTCACCATTATAAAGGTGTTTTTATTTCATAGTAAACACTCCATTACATCACACAACACACCTCGTAAGTAGTTTTAGTAGGAACTCATAAAATATGTAAATATCTGAAAATATATTACACATAGGTTTTATAACTTCATAATACAATTAGCAATTATCTCCAGAACATGCCTAGTGAATCTTGACCCAGTCCTTGGAGCGACGAGCCTGGGCCTCTCATCCAACATTTTTATAGCGGCTTGCCTTGTTTGATGGGCCGTCCTGTGGTGAGTCCTCCTTTTAGTTTGGTCCCAGCTACCTGCTGTTCTCCCATCCATCTTCAACATTTGTACCCCTGTTTTGATGGTGTACTCTAAGGGTTAGAGCTCAACCTTTTCTAAATGTCAGCATGGTGCTGTGGTCTTGCCCTGCCTGTCTGCTACCTGGCTCTCTGGGGTAATAAACCAGAAACCACATAGGCCACCTCAAGAAAGATAATCAAACTCCCAACCATCTTGAAATGTCTTTTTCATGACCCATAGGAATACAAAGAAATGACAGCATTCACCGAATTCTAAGCACATAATCGAGATTATCTTCAGGAAAGTGCTTCCAAGCATCATGTTGATTTTCCCTTTTCTTTTCTCTTTTCTGCATAGTGTGGAAAAGATCAACTCAAAAGTTTATTTTATAAGATGAACACAATTGTTTGCATTTTATGAATGTAAACTAGTTAAACAAAAAATATACAGCACTTAGCTGTGCTTCATTGAAGTCCAACTTGTTTTCATAAATGATTTATGTGGCAGAAAAAAACGGATCATTGTTTTATAAAAAAAAAGGAAAAAACAAAGGGATACTTTCAAGGTGACATACCAAGGGCATACATTCAATGAAAGGTGACGTAGTTCAATGAAAGGTATGAAGGTTCATTGTATTTAATTGAAAAATAAAGTAAAGAAATGAAAAAGAAAAATGGTAAAATAAATAAAACGAAGGAAAGAAGGAAGGAAGGACAGAAGGACGGAAGGAAGGATCGAAGGATATGTCAAGGAAGTATGAAATGCTAACAGTGTTTGAGTCAGTTGTCTTTCTTTTTTAGCAAGACAGTGACATCAATCCAGTAACATCCAGTGACACAAAAGAATGGTTAAAAAAGAAAATATGATCAGTTAAATTGGTTTTATGAGTTCTGACCTTAATCCAATTGAAAACCTTTGGAGAGTTGCCGTAATCTGTCATTGCAAAAGAGACTCTTGCAACTCGAAACAGGTTGAATGCAATTGGAACAGCATCAACCGGGGGATATGGTCCGCTCTGGATAATGTTAAATCAAAGGAATCATCTCAAAACGCTTGTTCTAAATTTTAATTCAGCATTCACCCTTAAGGTTTGTAGCAGCAAGTGTGAAAATAGAGTCTGAGCACTGAGTCCTATTCCAGAGGTACAGATTTTTTTATTCCTGGTCTACATCTATCATTTCGTATGTACCTATGGCGATTTTTCTTTTCCCGTATTCCTCCAATTGAGGAACGTAGCTCTATTTAATGAGTGGCTTGCATCTCTCTAATCACAGTATTTTGCATTTAGACATGTTATCTACATCTGACAATTAGCTAAATATGTTAGCAAATATGAATTAGTGATGAGAGAAGTAATTACAATTAACAAGCCAAGCAACAGTCAAATAATCCTTTTTATGTATTAAAGTTGCCTCAGCTTCATAAAAAAGGAAAATAATAGAGGCGTCAGTGTTCATATAAGCTGCATGAAGCCTGTTTCAAGCACAAGTATCAAAGAACAAAATCTGCTTCAGTCACAGGAAAACTGTGCTCTTTTTATAATTATAATTTTTACTTTTAAAGGCTATGCATTGCCAGACAGTACCACTGATGGAGTTCAGCTCCCTGACAGGACATGGGACATGTTTCAATTTTTGTTTCACTTTTGGATGTAATTGTTTGAAAAAAAAAAAAAAAAAGGTAAATACAAATGTAAAACTTGGGAACTTAGGAAGTTATAAAGCACCAGTTTAAAAACTCAGGTTATCAATTATACCAGCTCTATATAACTCTATAACATGTCTGTGTAAGCATTGTCAGCAAAACGCAAATGAAGAAATAAAGCAAAAGTTGATTGTTTTGACTTTTACTCAGAGATTGGGGTCAAATTGTAGATGGAAGATCTCCTGTTTATTCCACCTCCATTCTCCAGTTGTGCATTCACAATGGAATCTCATAAATGTGCAATATTTCTTTCTTCTCTGCTCATCAGAATGAGTTAGAAGATTTGTCCAGCTCTTTGCATGACTCAGCACTGAGAAAGGTGCATGCACTTATGCCAAGATGATTTTATGATGGGGAATCTAAGATCTAGTTTTTGCTGATCTGGACTGTTGTAGGGTGTTGTAGGGTGAAGGGAACGAAAAAAAGTCCTCTAGCACTCGCATGGCAGCACCTGTGTCCTACTGGACTTAAAGCAGCCTGGCCACCACTTATCCATGCTGCACCCTACTATTTGATTTCTTGCTTTGTTGTTCTCTTAGTTGCAAATTGCTTTGGAAAAAAGAGTCTGCTAAATTACAGTAGTAGTGATAGTAGGAGGAGATGAGCGAGCTAACACAGCAGAGATACCACGACCAAGAAAGAAAACTGTGCCCTATAATAAATCATTGAGTGATAATCCTTCCTGGGACTGTCTCGGTGCAAAACCAAAACGTAAATCCTGTCTCCTGGAAGTGGGAGGATGTATCACAGGCCGGGCACAGCGAGCTGAAACCTGTGGCACCGACTGTCCTTCACTTCCTACAAGACAAAGGAGCTCTTCTACCCCTGTACATAGAAGGAACCAGGCCTGGAACCAGGACTGGAACCAGGACTGGACAACTGTGAACTGTGAAGAGTAGTTTCTTAATGTTTACAGGCCTCTCAAATGCTGTTTATGATCTGTGTTGAATTTGACCGTGTAATTATTGTTGGGATTCTAACATCCATGTGGACAACCCTCAGGACTCAGTGTATAACAGAGGCCTCGCATAATAGAGGACACACTCTTGACTTACTGATCTCTAAGGGTCTGAGCATTTCAAAGGTTACTGTGTTGGATGTGGGCCTGTCTGACACCATAACACAGTTTCACCCCATCTACTCCTCTTGCTGTTTAGACGTCCTCCCAACAGATTTTTTTCAAAAAGGTCTCAAAGATTTTGGAATCTGACCTGTTACAGATTGTGAACTTGTCTTTAATTTCAGGTGTTTCCACCGCCACTGAAAACAGCTGTAATTTAACGTCTGTTGAAAAAGGACAAGCTTGACAAGACACAAATAAACAACTATAGACTGATCTCAAATATCTAATATTTAAGGTTTTCGGACAGCTTAATTACTTTTTAACACAAAAAAACTGCTATGATGCCTTCCACTCAGGTTTTAGACAGCACCACAGCACTGAGACGGCTCTGACCAAAGTGTTTAATGACATACTGTATGTTTGAAAACAGACAGTAGAAAAATGTCAGTCGTAGTTTTGCTGGATCTCAGTGCTGCATTTATACAGTTGACCACAATATATTTTCAAACTGCTGGAGAAATGGGCAGGTCTTTATGGAACTGCACTAAACTGGTTCAAAACATACTTAGAACAGGAATTACTTTGTGTCAATAGGCAACTTTACATTTGAGCAGAAAAGAATAACATGTGGAGTTCCCCAAGGTTCCATCCTGGGACCTCTTCTTTTTAGCATCTACATGCTCCCATTGGCACAGATTATAAAGAACAACAGGTAAAATACTACAGCTATTCAGATGACACACAGATATACATTAAAATGTCACCAGGAGACCGAGGCCCTGTACAGGCTCTTGGTTAATGCATTGAGGAGAATAATGACTGGATGTGCCACAATTTTCTCCCGCTAAACAAAAACAAAACTGAGGTAATTGTCTTTGCAGCCAAAAAGAAATGATCAGTCAGAGCTGGACCACATCAGTCCAGCTCTGATGTCTTTACACTGGCTGCCTGTCCGTCAGAGGACAGACTTTAAAGTTCTGATGCTGGTCTATAAATCTCTGAATGGTTCAGGACCAAAATACATCAGTGACCTCCAGACCCAGTATGAACCTTCCAGACCCCTCAGGTCATCTGTATCCGTTTTTTTTTTTTTATCATTTCCCAGAGTCAAAACCACACATGTAAAAACTTGCTCCAGCTTCTATGCTCCACATGTCTGGAACAAACTCCCAGAAAGCCTCAGATCAGCTGAAACACTTAGTTTATTAAATTGCCCATAGGTGTGAATGTGAGCATGCTTGTTTGTCTGTCTGTGTATGTGGCCCTGCGATGGACTGGCAACCTGTCCAGGGTGTACCCCTGCCATTCGCCTGCAATGCGTCAGGATAGGCTCCGACAGACCCCCATGACCCTGCTGTTTCCTATACACTTTTTCAACAAACAACTTTTTTTTTTTTTTTTTAATGCCAGTTTTAGAAAGGTACCACAAATGTGGCAACTACAGAAGCTCTGGTCAAGTTGTGTCTTTCTTGCATCAACTTTATACATGTTTCCATGCTGGTTTGGGTGCCATGTTGCCTAAAGGATTGCTGTTAATTCTGGCACTTTTAAACATGCTATGATGAGAAACCTTTACAAATAAGCCTTAATGCCCCAGAAAAACAACAACAACAAACACACACACACACACACACACACACACACACACACACACACACACACACACACACAGGAAGGAGGTAAAAGTTTCAAACGCTTATTCTCTCAGAATTTAAAGAAAATCACTGGCACATGAAATGAAAGAGACTGGAACACACAAGACAAATAGGGATTATGAATATTTCATTGCTATGTGTTTCACTAAGACATGGCTGCAGGATTTATTCTGGACTCCAGTATCTCTCTACTCAGCTTTCAGGCTATTTTGTGAAACAGAGATGGCAAACTGAACAGTAAGACTAAAAGAAAAGGGATGCGCAGTGCTTCTTAACAACAGATGTAACTGTAAATGTATGAAATTATTTAAATGATGTGAATGTAAACAGCAAAAACAACAGATGTTTTCTTTTCAGTTCAGTTTAGGTAGGTGAAAGGCAGTTATGAACAATAGATAACAAAAAAAAAATTCATCAACTACACATTAAGTCGGCAGATGCATAGGCACAGTGGGTAAGCAACAGCTGTTTTGATGTGGTCCAATGCAGCAAATATATAAAAGGCATGGTTTAACAAGTAATCACATCACAATCTGTTGTCGTGATATGTAAATAATTTATCCTGGTTATGATGGAGTTCATGTGGAAGCCACAGGGCAGCGCAGTTGTGGAATAAACAGAATGGCAGAAAACCTAGAAGTGCCCTGTAGTGTCTGCTCCACACGACCACATTGAAACGTGGCGTCAGAAGAAAACTACCAACAGTGTTGCAAACATGGAAAGACTTAAGCCAACCGTTGGACTTCATCAACTGCACGGGAACCTGTCAGAAAAACTGGAGAAGATCCCGACAAAGTTTGAGTTGTATCTAACGACTGTGGGATGAGCTAGTGAGCCAGCTAAGGTACAGCAGTGGAAGTTTTCAATACCTTCATGTTTGAAAAAGATTATGTTAAACATAAACTGAGAAAATTAATGGGGAAATTTGCAGACTACTGTAACCCCAAGAAAAACATAAGCTATGAAAGGACCGGTTTTTCACGCGTTTCCTGTGTGCAAGGGGACACGTATATTAACTGGTTCCTCATGTCTAATGAAATTAAGCTAAGAGCAAGGTTATGTAAATTCAAAATTGCAAGGATCTCTTATTAGAGAGTCAGCCTTCTACAACCTGAAGAACATCTTCAGGATCAAAGGACAGGAGCTTGAAAAAACACATCTCAGGTCTTCTGGTTCAGGTCTTCTCTGTGTCCCCAGAAAAAAAAAAAAACAGAAAAAAACTTGAAGAAGCAGCATTTGGCTTTTATGCTTCACAGACCTGAAACAAATGTCCTCTTTTGGTTCCTTTAAATCAAGTTTTAAAACTCATTTGTTTACAGCTGCCTTGACTGAATTATTTCAACCATTATGAATTTAGATTTAAACTTAACCTTAGCTAAAGTCTAACTTTTCTTTATTATACCACTGCACTGTAGCTCAATCTTCTTTCTTCTCTTTCCTTTTAATGTTTTTATCATGTAATATGCAAATATAAACTTGCCTTAAGTAAAGTTCGAGTTGTCTGTGAAATCACATCCGATACAATGACAGAAAGACTGTTACGTGAGGTGGACGTTGGGTTAGTACCACAATGTACAAGCGGCTGCATGTGAAAGCAAGCAAGTAGATGTCGTGAAACATAACCAGACAGATGAAAAAAAACAGCAAATTTAAATGAAAGTCAGTGAGAAAGACGAGTAAGCACATTTGCCCCCGATATGGAACTGAGCATTTATCATGCAAATGCCCTGCTTATGGCATACAATATAAAAATTGTGAGAAAATAAATCATTATGCCAGAATGTGGACATTGTGGAAAGTTGATGATAACATCATCAGGTCTTTTCATTGGAGCTATTCACGAAAGACAGTCACGAGCAGATGAATAGACTATTGAAATGGAATTGGAGCGCAAGCCTGTCAAATTTGAACTTGATACTGGTGTGCAGGCGTCTGTAATGCCTTACAGTTTACTGCAGAGAACAGGCAAAAAAAAAGTACTTAAACCAACAAATGTGAAGCTGTCAACGTATATAGGAGACAAAATACCTGTGAAAGGAAAATAAAACCAAACAGTGAAACACAAAAGGAAATGTTTCTTCCTGGAATTCTTTGTCATACAATCTGATGACAAACCAATACTTGGAATTCAAGCATGTGAACAAATGGGACCCATCAAGAGAATTATGGCAGTGAAATAACAGCGTTGAAATGGATATCTTCAAAGAGTATGCTGATGTGTTTGAGGGCATTGGCTGCCTAGAGGGAGAAAACACCATTTGAATGGATGAGACTGTGACCTGAAAGATACACCCACCTCAGAAGATTCCTGTAACATTTAGACAAAAACTAAAAACAAAACTGAACAGAATGGAAAAATAAAAAGTGATGGCAAAAATGTAAGAGCCTACAGAGTTGGTAAATCCAATTGTGATTGTAGAAAAATCCAATGGGAAAATAAGAATCTCCTTAGATCCACAGCAACGAGAGCTTTTGTGAATGCCTAAGCGCAATCACAAAAGTCACTCAGTCACATTAAAAGCTGCAGATGCAGAGCAGGAGAAGTACTCTTTTAACCTGGAATGTCAGAGAGTATCACAGAAATGGTGAACCGCTGTAAAATGTGTAGTATTCATCAGAAACAACAGACCAAATAGGCGTTGAGCTTTGACCAGCAGGAGTATCTACTTTTAGTGGATTACTAATCCAAACCTGTAGAGGCTAAGTGCCTGATGTCCGTCGCAAGAGGTGCAACAATCCTCCCCCATCTTAAGTCACAATTCACCAGACTCGGAATTCCAGACAATGATTTCAGATGATGGACTTCAGTTAAAAGCTGCTTTTGCAAAAGAAAAAAAAGTAAGAGTTTTCTCACAAAACATAAAGCTCCCACCATGAACGATCAAATGGGATGGCAGAGAGGAGTACAGACTGTTAGGCTCATGCTGAAAAAACCTAAAGGAGATGGAACAGGTCTGTATCCGTCTTTGCTGAACCTGAGGAGTACACCTTCATCTGGAACACTGGGACATCACCAGCCCAGTTGTTGATGGTTTGACCCATGGGAACAAGACTTCCAACAACGTCACAAACATTGAAACCTTCCATGGGCTCATGAAACTTCACGACATAGAAATATAAGTCCTATTGATCTTTGAAGTCCCCAGAAAGAAACAGTAGGTGGATGTATTGTCTCCAAGCTGAGAGGGCTTGTCGAGGAGTAGTTATGAACTACCTAGAAGGAGCTATGTCATGTTTGAACAGGTGCTATAGTGTAAAGGACAATTTAGTGACAAAAAAATGTAGTAACTATTACATACAAAGAAAAGGAATGAAAAAGTAATGCCAAAACTGTTACATATAAAAAGCACTTTATGGACTTTATGATGTGACATGAGTTCATATGCCAGTAGTTGTGGAAAAAAAAGGTTGGGGTGGTTCATAATTTCAAAATAATTCATCCTGATTATGATGCAGTTGATGTGGAAGCCACGGGCAGCGCAGTTGTGGAATAGACATAGCAGGACATCTAGAAGTGTCCTGTAGTTTCTGCTCCACACAACACTGAAACATCTAGAATTTAATTTTCATTAATAACTTCAGAAATGTACGCGACTCGTCATTTTTAAAGAGGGATTGCATCAAACTTCTGCTAAGTCCAGGCATAATTACAATGTACATTTAATTCAAATGCATTTGGGCCTTTGGGCAAATTTCTCTGCAACCAGCCACTGTGTGCAATCCAAACATAGTTCTGATCTGATTTGTCAGTTCATATGCAGAACTACACTGTTCTGCCTCAGACCTCTATGTGAACGTAACTCTTGAAGCACCCACCCTCAGCAGTTCATCTGAATTTGTCAACGCCACTGAACATTTGAACATATAAAGATAAAAGATAGAAAGTCCTGTTAAGCTTTGATAAAACAATAGTTACTGAGAAAAAGGCAGTAACACTGGTATGAGCTCTGAAACATTCCTATGTTTGACTCTGGATTCTCTGGATTGTCTGACATTTTTGAGGTCATTGTAAAACCTGAATCGGAGATTGAAGTTCTGGGCCTGACCCCTTCAATTACACCATTTACAAACTTGACACACTATTGTACACCTGTAGGTTCACTGTACTGTTTTTCCCCTCTCTTGTACACCTATGTATTTCACCTTCTTAAATTGTTCCTCTGGAGTAAACCTGGATGATGCTAAAAATGTTACGGCCTTCTGTTATCATCTCCAACACAATAACAGAAGGTACAATTTTGTTTTGGTAATAGAGTAAAATTGCACATAGTAATAATTATGTGTCAAGTTTATTATTTCTGACATATTTTGGTCACGTTCTTAATAAAGTCTTGTTCCACTAATCCCTGGACAGACTATGGACAGCTTCGAACTCTGCTTCTAGGAACTTAAGCAGAACCAGGAAATTCAATTATATTACAGCCGTTTTAGCATCATTACACTGGCTGCCGATACATGTTAGGATTGATTTTAAGATTTTATTGATTACTTTTAAAATTGTCTTACCCTGGTTTATTTATCTGAACTTTTAGAAGTTAAAACTATGTGTAAGGGGGCAGAGGTCTTTAATCTTTTCCAATCGCAAAAAAAAACAAAAAAAAAAAACAAAACAAAGGGGATAGAGCTTTTTCAGTTTTCAGTCTGCACCCTAAATCTGTGGAACAACCTGCCTGAAGAAATCAGGTCAGCTGACTCAGTGTCATCTTTTAAGAGTCTTTCAAAAATATATTTTTATTAGAAAGATTTTTATTGATATAGTTAGTCTCCTTTGATTTGCTTTTTCTCACACATTTTGCTGTTGGTTATGTTGTTTGATCACTTTCAGCACTTTCTTCTCTTTGTGTTTTCATCTATCACAGTGTAACACTGTAACCAATGATCTACTGGGAAATTAAGGTATAACTGTTTATCTGCTTGTTCCAGTTTTGGGTTGATATGGTGTACCACATACCAGCTCTCTTCTGTGAAAAGACGAGTAGATCCTGGACAGGATGCCAGTCTATCGGAGGGTCACATATAGTTAAACCACACAAGCTCAAACTCACTGATATGGAAAATTTATAATCACCAATTAACCTAACATACATGTTTTTGGAATGTTGGAGGAAGCCAGAGTACCGGGGAAAACGCCATGCAAGCACGTGGACAAAATGCAAACTCCAGACAGGAAGACCCCTGCTGGGAATCAAACCAAGAACCTTCTTGCAGTGAGGCTAACAACTAGTCCACCTTGCTACACAGGTATAACCGTGTTTACTTATTTATATAATAGACAATATCTTTTTTAAGTATTTCTTAATCTTAAGATTGCAGATGATTACTTTTGTTTTTCATCTCAGTTTTGCAGCCTCATTTGGATTCAACTGAATAAAAACAAAATGTGCATAATATCACTTACAGTTGGCAGGGACCTCTGTAATATTTGGCCCCTAACAATATAAATCTGCTTTTATGGAGCAAAGATCTGCCCAGTATCCACTTGCTTTGTGCAAGAAAAATATTTACTACAGCCTAATGCCCTCGGTAAAACTCAGTTTGCTATGCACAGTACTACTAGATGATGTTACATTTACTGCGAGGACTAGGACATCTACTTTAAGACTTCATATACTGCGTGCATGCACATGTGCTGTCATTTTATTAAGTCTGCGTATCTATTTTTTTCTGAAACGGCTAAAAAAGAGCAAACAAATGAATGAAACACATATTACACAAACAAAGCCTCTCTGAATGTGCCCCTTCTAGTCCCTCTTCTGTTGTTGAGGAGTCCGAGGTGTAAAACACGAATCCTTGCAGCCCAAATGAATCATTGGGTGTCCTCAATACATCTGGGTTTTGCTGTTGTGTAACCCACGGAGAGATGAAGGACCATGTACAGAACAAAATCATTCTGAAAGGAAAGGGACATCATGTTTAATTTGTCTAAAAAGAGGCTGAGGTTATTAAGATCTGTCTTATGTGTGTAGCCTCCTGTCACATGTGAACATACAACCCCAATTCCACTGAAGCTGAGACAATGTGTAAAATGGGTAAATAAAAACAGAATGCAATGATTTGCAAATCTCATAAACCTATATTTTATTTGCAAAAGAAGACATATCAAACATATCAATATATCAAATGTTGAAACTGAGACATTTTGCCATTTCATGGAAAATATTAATTAATTTTGAATTTTGACCAAGAATGAAGAACCTTTATTGTCATAATGACTCCCAGCTTAAGGGCACACAAGTAAATTTTAAAATTGAAATAGCACACTAAATTAAAAAAAGAAAACTAAATTTAAATAGAACACCAGTCTAAAATATTAACATATTTACATAAAGTACAGAAAGTGCAGCTAGTGCAAGTTCAGTCTGTGAAATAAGATGGGCTGATGGGATGTGAGTGTTTGTCTACAGGGGTGCGATTGCTTTCACAGCTCTGGGAAGAAGCTGTTTCTGAGTCTGTTTGTGCTGGATTTAATGTTCTTGTACTATTTTCCTGATGGAAGTTGTACAAATTGTCCAATGCGTGGGTGGGTGGGTGGATGGGATCTGTGCCTGGCCCTCTTCTAGATTTGTGCAGCAAAAACTGAGTCCAGACTGAGAGGTTTGGTAGATGGCATCCCACAATCCCCTGTACTGTCCTCAACGTCAGTACAGTCTTTCCTATCCCGTGTCGTGCAGCTCCCAAACCACACTGAGACACAGGATACTTCTGTAGAAGATAGTGTACAGCTGTTCACTTCAACTTCCTGAGAAAGAAGAGCCTTTGCTGGGCCTTCTTCACCAGCTGTGAGGTGGTCTCAGTCCAGGAGAGGTCAGAGGAAATGTGGCTGCCCAGAAACCTAATGCGCCCACCTGCTCCACCGCTTCCCCATGTATGTAGAGAGGAGCGTGTTCAGTCTTTGTGGACCTCCTGTAATCCATTCTAATCTCCTTGGTCATATTGCTCAATTACTTTTTAACACAAAATAAACACAAAATCTGTAAGAGACTGCTCTGACCAATGTGTTTAATTACATATGCCTGAATAAAGACAGTGGAAAAATGTCAGTCTTAGTTTTGCTGGATCTCTATGCTGCATTTGATACAGTTGACCAAGATATATTACTTAAACAACTGGAGAAATGGGCGGCTCTTTCCAGAACTGAAAGACCCTCAGTTTATTTAAATCCTGGTTAAGGACAAACCTGTTCTTAGCTGCATTTGAATAAAGCTCCAAATCCAAATTGTAATTTTTTTCCAATTCCCACATTTCAGCCCTTCTGAACTAGCATACAGTCCTTGGGCAACTGGCAAAACACAAAAACACAAATAAGAAAATAACAAGCCTCGAGCCACTGCATTCCTGAATGCTACAAATTTAAATAGCAGCAATACATCAACAAAAGTTGGAACAACGTGATGTTTACCAGGTGTAAGGAAAATTTTTTTGTTGTTGTTTTGTTGTCCTGATCTGACCAAACATGACTACATAAGCAAGACTTGGTTGATTGAATGTGTTGGTCTGACCAGGCCAAGGGGTGAAATGTAAGGAGAATTATTGTTAGTTGTCCTGGTCTGACCAAACATTGGTTATGTAAGATGTTTTTCCAATTGTTTGCTAATATCTGAGAAAAGTTTTGTTATTTCGTTAGTTCCTGAGAAAAGTCTTGTTATTTCTTTAGTGTTTGGGAAAAGCTTGTTATTTTGTGAGTAGAGCTGGGAAAAGTCTATTGTTTTGATAGCATGTTCTGAGAACGGTTCCTGGTTTACAAAACATGTTTTGTACGTCAGGATCTGAAAAACAAGAGCAGGGTCTGTCTGTGGGAGGGTTTGCCCCCCCCCCATCTCACTCACGGCCCTTGTACGAGAGAATATAGTGACGGAAAGTCTCTGTCTGGGTTAGAGTCAGCTGCGGGTCACGTACGGATGCCCAGCAAGGTTGGAAGCTGCTTTTACCAGGATTGTTTGACTCTCCAGTCCGTGTGTCAACGGTAAGAAAAATGGAATGCTTCGGCTACGTATGGATTGAGCTATGCTCTGCAGGGGATGGACGACACATTTCATCCTAGCACCATAGTAAATGAGAATAATGCATTTATGATAAACTGAAGTTTGTGTGAGTAATGCATTTATGATGAACTGAAGTGATTGATTCGGCTGTGCTCTGCGGGGGATACAAGAGAAGTTGGTACTAGCATCATAGTAAATGTGGTTGTGTGTGTGTGCGTGAAATGCCTGTATGATATTCTATATGTATGCTTTGCTTATATAATCAAAGTTATATTCTTTATGTGTGTTTTGCCTATATAACAAAATAGATTGCTTATGCTATACTTTGCAGAGAATAAAGATAAATATATGTATATTGTTCATTAGAGTCTGTATGTGCTTTCTGTGTGACGTCGTCAGACAGGCGCAGTTTTCAAAATGAGGATGGATGAATATGGGATGAATGTTTTTTTTAGGTGGGTTTTGCCCCGGTTTGTCATTTTTGTGGCCACAATGGATTGTGGTTTTGGACATATGCTGACATATGTTGGTTTATTGCATCCTCGGCTATGAGGCTTAGTAGCTTGTGATTCTCCGTGTCTTCCCAGCTACTCATCTTGGAAATATGGGCCCTACCTGTGACGTCCTGCTGCTGTTGTAACTCTCATCAGCTGTTTCCTTATTTTCCAAAATAATAATAATTAAATTCAAAAAATACTCCCCTGGTGGGTTGTACTCAGGTTATGTGGTCAACAAATCCCTCCCATGACCGTCCACCCCTCATTAGTTCTGTTTACATTAACCCGCAATTAAGTGTACCCTCGACATTGAGTTATTGGCAGGGCCAGCTCGACGCGCCACCCCACATCACTCAATATAAAAAGGACAAGCAAGATTTGCATGTTAAACTTGAGGTATCCACCAAACCTGGCTTTCCTGAATTACTTCTTTTATACCCAGTCATATCACTAACCTGTTGCCATTTAACCTAATTAGTTGTCAAATGGTCCTCCAGCTGTCTTTTTTTCTTTTAGATGTGTTGCTCCCATCAAATTCAAATAGTATTTGTATGAATCTCTGCATGTGTCGTCAGGTCTTACCACAAATACATAATGTCACTGGTGAGTTTCTTCATAAGCACAGCGATTTCAACTTCTAAATTATTAGTTTACCTAACTGTGATATTGCAGAAAAAAGGGGCACTGAGATTAGAAGTGATAGATTTTCTGTTCTCTTCCATTTAGGATGGTGTCCTTGGTGGACAAACCATTAAACATTGACTTAGATAAATAAAAATCCAAACTCAGGGGTAATGAAGGTTTTTCTGAAAAAACACTAAAACTGCTCAGATAGAAACATGTTTGCTTCCCCTATATTGTTGCAAAGTGAATGTATTACTGTGTTTGTCAGCATTCGCACACTGCCTGTTTGTCCATGAGTAAGAACTGATGTTTATCCACTGTGATGCAGGTACTGAAATGAAACTGTTTTTTCTTTATTGTTCTTCTTAACATTACTGTTTTTTTTATTGTTGAAGATTCATTGAATTACTGTTACACAACCAGGGGGAAATAAAATGAAATTCAAGATACAGTCCTCTCCACAGTAGTCCTGAAGATATAACATTGTATAAAGTGTCAAGCAAGAAATGCAGATCATTGTTATGAATTTAGTCATCTCACAGCTCAAGGAAAGCTTTTGAGGTGGTGCAACAGGACATTTCTGTGTGTTTATAAGCAAAATGCAGCACTTATTTAATCAGGCTGAGGTAAAAATTAGATTTACATTTAGTACATGTTGGATTAGTGCAAATACTTCACCTCGCTCATTACTGATGTGGTGTTGTGGGCAGGTTTGATTACTAATATAATTCCTCAGTAACAATGACAGGAAGGAAATAAAACAAGTCCACTAGAGGTATTTCCTTGAAGCAGAATATTTGGGTTTGTTAAGTAACTACAGGTTTGTGGGGGTATATTACTGTTTTAAATCAGGAGCATACGTTTTAGATTTCAGGGCATTAGTCTGTGTGTTTCACTTTCAGATTCTGTACTGCTCTCTCTCAAAACTCAGTGTGCTCCAACTCAAAAGTCCCTGCTTGTATCCTCAGAACTAACATTTGGCTCTCGAATCCGGAGCTGCTCACACAAACCTCCCTCTATGCAGTCTCAGACCCTTCCCTCTGCTCTCAGGTTTTTCTGCTCGCTCACGAAACTCGTCTCCAGGGGTTTTTCTCTGCTCTCTTGGATTGTTGTGGAATAACACTTACAAAATTTCCTCAGCCAATAGAAAATCAGATTTGGTCCTGAGCAATGAAATTGCCACATCTTTTAGCTGGTATCTTTTTGCTACACTCATTTTATTGACATACACCCCCTGCAGAAGGTTTCAATTATTTCCTCCTAAAATTATTTATAATTTTGCATTTAATATGTTTTCTTTGACATTAAGAGTCTTTTAACAAGACATTAAATACTTTTTCCATTAAAATACCAAATACATTTCATTAAAACAAACAATGATTTTTGGCTTCCTGTTACATTGATGGAGGAGTAAATTATTTATAATTCTGCATTCAACTTTTTCTTTGACCTTAAAACTGCAAAACTTTGGCGGTTTTTGAAGCCCCCAACAGCTAAGTGGCGACACCACACTGTTGCAAACATGCAATGAATGGAGCTGATCAGTAGATCCATGGTGCTGATTCATGTGGATTTGTTTCCAAACTAAAGACAAGTTTAACCTGTAAAGAAAATAAAACAGCAGAAGCTGCAAGAAATATCCTGAAATGCAAATGTGTTTGTGATTATACTTGCGGTGCAAATAATGATGTTTATTTTTATTTATTTATTGACAAAACTGCAGTCGCTGAGAGGGATTGAATGCTGCAAGTCGAGAAGAAACTACCAGGCCTGATGTTTGATGTTCTGACGTTGTCAGTGTTTCCACCAAAACCAGACTTCACTGACAAATGAGTTTCTGTTACAGTTACAGTGAGTTTGAGGCCCGCGTTCTTCAATGAAACATGACTTCTCACGTTCTCAAGTTCATAGGTGGCTGGTGGCTGTGTCAGTGCCACAAACCCAAGACCTAACACTTCTTCTAGGAAGGTCTTTTCTAGTCTTCATCTTCCTGGAAACAAAGATCATTAGCATGTTTTCAATTCCATTTAGATAACTACTGGGATTTGCCAAGGAGATGGATCTGATTTTAGGCTAAAAACAAAGCTGGCTTTTATCAAAACATTTCCAGATTTATCTCAAGTTTATAGGATCCTACTAGACATCCCATGAAACAGATTACTGCTACCTTAATTTATCTACGGCTCTGTGCCATCAGCCAGTGGTTCATCATTTGACCGTTGTGTTGGTTGCAGACATGATGCAGAAGAGCATGTCACTGCAGCTGAAGAAATAGAACTAATGACTAGAAACCAAAACATTCATTCTAACATCAGTTACTAAAAACACACCTTGAACTTCTTAGATAAGGCTTGGTTGCAACACCAGAAATGATAGCTGATATCTTTCATTCAAGGCAGGATTCAGTCTGGAAACAAGATGTCAGTTTTATCAATAATAAACATGCTGTTAAAATAATTTATTTCCTTGTCCAGATGGGTAACGATGTAATCTTCTTCAAATGCAGCTGATATCTGTAACTTACCATCACTGAAGAGAAGTAAACACTTCTCATCATCTCATCTGAGTCTCCGGGGTGGAGGTCCTACATTGTACATCTCTATAATAACGTAGGTGTCAAGCCAAACTTACAAGTAGCTGGTTTATAAAAATATGTAAAACCACCACCTTCTCTAATCAGCTCTCTAGGAAAATCAAGTTTTCCCATGTGTTAATTGGAAAAGTGTCTTTTCTCAACCATCTTTTAAAGGTTATTGAGTATTTTTAGGCAGGATCGAACAAAGAAGTGAAGCCACGCGAGTAAAACAGAAGTGATTTATTTACAGTGAAAAAGAAATGCACACGTCCAATTAATAGGCATTGGTCTTTAGTTTTTTGGATCCAAGTTTAAGTGAGTGGCATGGAGTTGCATGTCTTCCTGTGGTTTGATTGTATGGCTGAATAAGGTGGCTGGGCTGCTGGTGGTAGTGCAGGGTGGCTTTCCCTACGTGGGACATTTCCTAGAGCAGAAATATCTAAAACAGGCAGGAGAGGGGGTCCTAAGGAACAGGATTGGACAACACTTTCCTAGAGGGTAAAAAAAATAACAGTCATGAACCTGAATATAGAACAGTGGCTTCCCAGAGATTTACTTGGGTCTTGGCCAGGATGCCACTTGATGGAATGAGCAACCTGGCAATAAGCAGGAAGATGACTGAGGTTCATACACAGCTGCCACCACATGAGCACACGTATGGATGATAAGGAAATCAGTGCCACCTGGAGACAGGATCAGGATCCAATTGGTCACTCGCATATACATACACACACACAGAAGAAGAAAAAAACAGCAAAAAAAAAACCCCAAAACATAATCCCTGACATATTTAAACTGGCTTCTCCTGTGGAGAAGATTACAATATTGAGATTACATTGTATAACATTACATTACCTTTTCACCTTGTTTAAAAGAGGGTGACATAAATAGAAGAAACTTGTGCTCCTAAGTTGCACTTAGCAACCTTGGCATAACTTGACTATATACCTGTGAGCTGCAATAACTGACATGTCTCAGAGGTCTTCAGGTGAGAATCTCGTTTCACCAGCATTTCGTTTAGTTAGTCCCATGAGCACTCAGTAAGTTTACATGCACTAAGAGAAAGTTGAATTATTGCATTAGTCCGGCTGATGTAAAAGTTTAAAAGCCATGTATACACCTTAGTCGGGCTGTAATTGAACCAAACTGGAGTTCTTGAAATCCAGCTATTAGAGCCAGATAATGCGGTTCTAAATCAAGCTATTCTGGCATGTATACGCAAACCACGGTTACCCGAGCTATTGACTGGCCTTGGAGCCTGCTATGTCAAATGCACCTCACTCCATAATTCGATTCTCTTCCCACCCATGTAAAGTCTCTGGCGTCCCAGAGTCACTCCCCTAATGCCAGCTTTCAGTACTCCCCACCAACACAACGACCTCCATTTTTTTTCCTTTCTTTCTCAGTGTGCACGATGTCCACACTGACAAGTGTCACACTTTTAACCCATCAACTAGTTTCTCTAGTGAGCAGTGGGGCTGCTAGCAGGGCAGCGCCCCGGGGAGCAACTGGGAGATAAGGGCTTTGCTCAGGGGCCCCCAGTGATTTACCATTGTGGGCAGCCCTGGGCTTGAACCTGGGTCCTCCACGCCCAAGCCCACCACTGTATTCCATTCATAGAATAATGAACAAACAAAGTTACCAGCATGATCCCAGACAAAGATAAATTACCACAAGCCATTCCTATTTTTATTTTGTGCCCCAGCTGACATTATTTTTCCTAATTGAAACCCACTGACTGCTGACATTTCTTTCACTGTCCTCCTCAAACTCACGTCCTCCTAGTTCCCCCAATAATGTGACCACTGATCTAGCACTAAGAAACCCCTCCATTCCCACTTCTACTGGACAAACCTAACTTTATATTCTTATGGCTCAGCTTCTGATCCTGATTCTGCATATCTAAGCTTTCTATTTTCATATGCCTCCTCCAATGAGTCTTCCCAGGGAACTGTCAGCTTAGTAAATTTGCTGACTAACTGACCATAAGACTATGTCTGGCCTTAAACTAGTACAAACTATTTCTTGAGTAACAACCAGCTTTCAGTCTAACTCTACCTGCATTTCCCTATCTCTAACAGCTTCTGTACAACCAACCTCTTGTCTAACTGACTTGTCACCGCTGTATTTCTCCCCACCATGGACAAACTGGATTGTTCTCTGTCTCTTAACACCTCTTGAATCCTCTGTACATCTGTTTTCACCTTAGCTGTGGCTAATTTTTTCAGCAGCTGGTTGTTTGGCTACGTGTGTATTAAATATTTAGAGGTTACAACCTGTTTATATTAGAATCACTTGTCTACTTGGTTTTCTTGTACTTCCGCAAGGTTTCAGTATGTGTCTTTCGCTTATCCCAGGACCAGAGTTAGATTTGCAAAAAAAATGAACTAAAGAAAGACTAACGTCTTAAAGTGTTTTTTAAATTAAAGTTTATATACTAAACATGCTGACACTTACTCTTGCTCGAAAGTATGCATTGGAAGTTTTTCACAGCTTTGCTGTGCAATGACTTTCAATGGGATGATGTCATGTGTAGCCCACCTAAGTTGTGTGTCCATTGCATCCCATTAGAAGCATTGCCCCCATCAAAAGTTGAGATTTTTCAGGCATTGATACAAACATCTGCCAGTAACATCGTGGGGAGTTTGTGGAGTAGTGTGACAGCTCCTTTCCTGAGCTGAATGTCAACAAGACCAAAGGCATGGTGGTGACCTTGTCCAACAAGCAGCGGGAAACCGGCCGCAGCAACAAACACCATAAATCACGGGAAGCCCATTGAAGTAGTCAAGGAGTACAAATACCTGGGCACTATCTGTTACAGCCTGCTGAAATTCTCCTCCAACACAGAGGAGATTCTCAGGAAATGTCAGCAACGGAAATACCTCCAAAGAAAGCTAAATTCCTTTGGAGTCAACAAGAACATCCTCATGACTTTCTACTGCTCCTTCATCAAGAGCATCATTAATTCTCCATAACCAGCTGGTTCCACTCCACCAGCCTCCAGGACAGAAACCGCCTGCAGAGCACAGTCACAGTCTGCACTAAGATATGGGACTTTCTGAAAGGAATCTGTTTACCATCTACGAGCAGCAGACGGTCAGGTCGTGCAGAACCCCTCACACGCTCTCTTATCAGCGTTTGAGTGGCTCCCCTTAGTACGCCGGCTTCGCTGTCCCTGCTGCAAGACACAGAGGAGAAGAGCAACCTTTGTTCCCAGGGCTGTCCAGTTCCTCAACTGGGGACAAATACATTCTTTTGAATGTGAAAGAAATCTGAACCCTCTAGATCATGACGTGAACAAAAACTTAAACTTAGTACCCCCTTGTTAAAGTAAAACACACATAAAACAGAGAGCAGCAAGTGAATAAACAACACTTTTGAAAAAAAAAAAGCACATTTATTAACCACAGTAACACAGGAGGAAAATACTAGTCTATTGCATAGATGATTACTGTTGCGTTAATGTCACCTATTCGCTTTGTATTGCTTGTTTCCAAACAAATTACCCGTTCATTCTTAAGGGAATAAAGTTACTTCAGAGGAGGCTCAGATTTGCAATTACACCTGCTGTGATAAATTTGACTTGCTACTTCGGTGCACACAAGTAGATGGCACCCACATTAATGACTTTTTTAGCGACTAGTACTGAATGTTCTCATTCATAGTGAAACCTGCTTTCTTTATTCTCTGTTTTTGTTTCTTTGACAATAGCAACTGTGATACCAGATCATACAACCACAAAGCAGAAAAAAAAAATCAAATGATATCAAAAAGGTGGGGGGAAAACTGCTGTCATGCTAATGTTTGCTTTGAATTTAAATTCTTTTTCTGATTTAAGGTTGTTTTTTTCTCATTTTGAGAAATATGCAAAAAAAACAAAAAAACAAGCCAACATAAAACCAGGGTTAACTTACCAATATAAGGACTACTGTTTTAAAATCTTGAAGCAAGATCTTAATTTTTAGGGTCTGTTAGTTTAGAGATCCATAAGCCACATCCAGATGCTGAACTGGTATTGTAATGTGGACCCTGGAGCTCATTTTAGTTTGTCTCAAGGGTTTTATTTGTGAGTTGAAAACTATTCCAAGATAAGCTGATATGAGCCAAGAACCTACCAAAACTACATTATAAAAATATCAAAGACACAATGAGAGTGCACATGTATAGATGATAAGGAATGAGAGCACAATGAGAAGTGCTGATTGGCTTCTTTGGTCCCTTACTTACTTTTTTCATGACTGTTGCGATTATATATATATATATATATATATATATATATATATATATATATATATATATATATATATATATAGCTTTTACCCTTTGTAGAGGTTACTACACTGGATGATGATTTTCTGCGTATTGATCCAGTATTGATTTTACGTCAGGTTTCCTTTTTCCTGTCACACCCTCTACATTTCTACATTTCTTCTGGCTACTTGTGATGGATCATGTAGAAGAGAAGATTAATGTCATAGGAGATTAGAAAAGGAACTTAAAAAAACGTTAGATAATAACGATAAAAATAACAATAACAATAATATAATATAATAATAACAATAAAAGTCCTCAATAACACCTGTAAAAAAAAATTGCTAGATTCATCACTAATCGCTTTTTTATGAAAAAAAAGTAACTATTTTAAAACTTCTAAAGAAAATGTCAAATTGCAAACTTGAAAATACTGGTTGACTATTGTTGTAAAGGTGACACTTCTTCTTGTGGTTTTCTGCCAGACTAGAAGCAGTAAGGATATTGCTCCTCTTACAAGCTGGCAATACAGATTTAAAAGTGACAAAAAATATTTTTTTTTAAGATTGCAAGAGCTCTTGGTATGGGAGGTTGTCAAATCCTAAATGTTAATGACATGCAATGTGTAAACACACATACATAAAGACTTAAATGTGAAACCAATAGAAGTGACAGCAGGTTGGTAATCATACATTTCTCATGGGTACTTTAAAGCATATGATCTTCGAAAATGTGGATCCACGAGGTCAAAGCAGGATCTAAAATGCCAGTTAAATGTAAATATTTCTAATGTTGGCTATAAATACAATATTGGAGAGGGGATAAGAGAAAACAAATGAATGACTGAATATACAGTATTTTGATTACAGAGGAGTGCTGGAGTGAAAGACAATTCAGGTCAATAAAAAACATCTCCTGCCAGTTACCTGGAAATCTATACAACACATCTCATGTGTTTAGTTGTGTGTAGCAAGAACACATAAATGCACGCACGTTTATATTTGTGACATTTGTGAACACTTCTGAGTGGTAGAGTTGGTTTGACACTGAAGCTGAGCTTAGAGGAATAGCGCTCAGCCTGCATGTCAGGGATCGCTCTTAATTACCTTCAATCTGAGCACCACAGTTTGTTTCACAGACTAATGACTTCAATGGGAATTAAGCACTTGGCACTGTGCTAATTAGCCCACTAGCATTCCCTCGGCATCTCACCATAAGCCTCAGACAAAGCCATCAACACGAGGAGAGCATTGCCTTTTCTTTTGCTGTTTCTTTTGGCCTCTAACATGCGCACTAGCACCACACCTTCCCACAGAAATGTTGGGTAGCAAATGATCTGGCAGGTATTCTCAGTAGTATTATATCCATTGGTTGTTCTTGGGCTTTTTTGACATTTGTTTACATTTTAAAAAAATGGATGAGCTCTTGTGGCTATCACGTGAAATCTTGGGTATATCTGTCACCAAGGATACCTACAAAACATTGTGTAACATGGCATGCAGCATAAGGATTAGGACAGTTAAAGAATACTGTGAGGGATGTTGAAATTGTAGTCGAAAAACTAAGACAGGAGTTTCTCGGCAGGGGTCAGTTGTCATGATTGTCAGGAGTAGGAGTTATTTTCCCATGACATATCCAACCAAGACACACTTATGCACTTCCTTTTGTTTGAATGACTCCTGAACTTTCACTCTCTAACATCTAACATGAGCTGTCCCTGTGATGTCCCCCTTCCTAATACCTCCACCTCCACGTCTGCCTCCTATTCCATGGTCGTGGGTTCTAGTCCCCTGGTCCCACTGGCCCCTTCCCAATCTGACCAGTGATAATATGTTTTGCCACATGTCATTGAGAATTGGAAGACGTTTTAGGGAAAGCCTAGTTTGATTAGAAAAGAGGGCATTCATCCCACCTGGGATGGTGCAGCTCTTATTTCTAGAAATTCTCGCTGCTTCTTGAGGACAACCGCCTGCCAATAAAAATATAGAAATAAGTTATGTAATTGGCGACGGTAACGAGGTGCCAAGCAAAAAAGAATTGGTGTTGATTCCTCGCCCTCCAAAAGTTCACCAAGCGTGATGTGATAGAGGCTTTAATCAAAATAACCTTGTAAAAATAAAAACCAATACATGTTTAGTGCCAATTAAAGACCGAAAAGTTAGATGCGGACTACTAAATATACAATCTTTAAACTCCAAGTTTCTATTAGTAAACGATCAAATTACAGAGATCTGAAGTGATATTTTCTGTTTATCAGAAACATGGCTACAAAAAGAGTATGTTAGTTTAAATAAATCAAAGACGCTTGGTTACTTTAATTATCATATTCCCCGAAGCACTGGTTGAGGTGGAGAAGTAGCGGCGATCTATAACACCAGTCTTCAAATAAAATCTAAACCTAAATGCAATTATAATATGTTCAAAAGCCTCACGCTCAGTCTAAAACTCTAGAGCTGGAAATCAGAGAGGCCAGTTTTGTTAGTGTAACAGCTTCCTGCTTGTGCTTATCAGGAGTTTTGGTCTGAGTTTTCAAATGTCCTATCTCGTTTATTGATAAGAACAGACAAAGTCATCATAGTGGGCAACTTTAAATTTAAATAGATGTTGACAGTGATAGTCTCAAGTTAGCTTTTAATTCTTTTCTAGAATCAATGGGCATTTTACAAAAAGCAAACCGACGCATTGGTTTACTCATACTCTTGATTTTATCGTTGCCTATGGTGTAGAACTTGATAATCTGTCAGTGTCACCTGTAAACTCCCTCCTATCTGACCACTATTTAATAACATTTGAATTTAACACTGTCGATGTTAAAGCTCATAATAGGAGGTATTGCTTTAGCAGATGTCTATCAGATTTAGGGAGGCCATTGCTTTTCATCTTCCTACATTGCAACATAGTGAAGCAGCTAAAGGCTGTGACCTCGGTTCTACCTCTGCAGATGTAGATTTCCTTGTCAGTAACACTGTAGATTTGCTGCACTCAGCTTTAGATGCAGTTGATCCTTGGAAAAATAGGTTCTCTAACCATAGGACCATAACTCCCTGGTATAGTTCGCATATTCGTATGCTGAAACAAAAAGGAAAAACAGGGAGTGGTGGCCTAGTGGTTACAGTGGTGGGCTTGGGCTGGCCACCTTGGTAAATCACTGGGGGCCCCTGAGCAAGGCCTTTAACTCCCAATTGCTCCCCGGGCACTGATGCTGGCAGCCCACTGCTCACTAGTGAAACTAGTTGATGGGTTAAAAGCTGAGGTCCAATTTCGTTCGGTGTGTATTGTACATACATCGTGTGGACGATGTCCATACTGACAAGAATGGTAATGAAAAAAAAAGAATGGTAATGAAAAAAAAAAGTGCGTAAAATGGAAAGGAAGTGGTACTCTTGTAGGCCTGTAGATTCTTATTGTGCATAAAAGATAGTCTAATAGTATATAAAAAAGCCCTTCGCAAAGCTAGAACAGCTTATTATTCATCGCTGAGAGAGAATAATAAAAATAACCTACGTTTTCTGTTCAGCACTGTAGCCAGGCTGACAATGAATCACAACGCTGTTGCATTCCTGCAGCTCTCAGTAGTGAAGACTTTTTGAGCTTTAGCAGTAAAATTGTAAGAATTAGAGAAGAAATCAACCAGGCCCACCTTGCAATGGCTGTGGGCATTTCTTCAGCTTCAGGGAATCCCTTAGGCTCTGACCTGACTCTAGACTGTTTTGTTTCTGTAGATCTCCCTGAGCTGATTTCAGTTGTCAATAGATCTAAATCATCCACTTGTCTGTTAGACCCCATCCCAACTCAGCTACTGAAAAATGTTCTCTTATTAGTACAACAACACTGGACCAGATCAACGTATCCCTAAACTTAGGATATGTGCCATAGACTTTAAAAGTTGTAGTGATGAAACCTTTACTTAAAAAAACCCTCTCTTGACCCAGATGTTTTAGCTAATTATAGACCAATTTCCAACTATACATTTATATCTAAAATTCTGGAAAATGAAGTTGCAAACCAGCTGTGTGACCATTTGTATAGAAATAATCTTTTTGAAGTTTTTCAGTCAGGGTTCAGAATGCAACTTAGCACAGAAACAGCACTGGTCACAAATGACCTTCTTATAGCCTCAGATAATAAATTAGTGTCCATACTGGCTCTGCTGGGACTCAGTGCTGCTTTTGATACTATAGATCACCGCATTTTACTGCACAGGCTGGATTACATTGTTGGGATTAAAGGGACAGCTCTAGGTTGGTTTAAATCACATATATCTGATTGATTTCAGTTTGTTCATGTTCATGAAGTTTCTACAGTGCAGACAAGGGTCTGCTATGGTGTCCCGCAGGGTTCAGACCTAGAGCCAATCTTGTTCAGTTTATACATGTGGCCCTTGGGAAGTATTATTTAGAACCATGGCATTAATTTTCATTGCTATGCTGATGATACGCTGTTGTATTTGTCTACAATGCCAGATGAAACAGAACAATTAGCCAAACTTCAGGCATGTCTCAAAGACATCAAGGACTGGATGTGGACAAATTTTTTGCATATAAATTCAGATATAACAGAGATTATTGTTTGTGGTCCCAAACACCTTAGTAAGGGATTAGATGGTGTTGTGATGGCCTCCAGTACAACTGTGTGAAACCTTGGTGTTATTTTCGATCAGGATTTGTTATTTAAACAGCATATTAATCTGGTGTGTAAGACAGTATTTTTCCATCTTATTAATATTGCAAAGATTAGGAGCATCCTCTCCCAGAGTGATGCTGAAGAACCAATTCACTTGTTCATATTTTCTAGACTAGCTTAGTGTGATGTATTATTACAGGATGTCCAAGTAATTCTCTGAATATCCTCCAGCTGATCCAAAAGCGCAGCAGTGCGAATGCTGACAGGAATCAACAAGAGAGAGCACGTCTCTCCTGTGTCAGCCTCCCTCCATTGGCTCCCTGTAAAACTCAGAATCCAATTCAAAATTTTATTATAAATTTCTAAAGGGCCTAGCGCCGCAATATTTGCAAGACTTTATTATGTCATATGTTCCTAATAGAGCTCTCCGTTCTCAGAGTGCAGGTTTACTTGTAGTTCCTAGAGTATCCAAATGTAGATTTGGAGGACGGCTTTCTGTTATCAAGAACCATCACTATGGAACCAACTTCCAGTATGGGTTAAGGAGGCTGACACCACCTCCACATTTTAAACCAAACTGAAAACATTTCTGTTTAGTAAAGCCTATAGTTAGTGTAAATTTTAGTGTGTTAGGGTCAGTAGTCAAAGCTGCAGCTACAGGACCAGACTTGAGCAGCTGGTCCTAAACACAGCTTCATCATAGATATGCTGCTATAGGCCTACGCTGCAGGGGGACCCCAACATGATCCACTGAGCGGTGCCCCTCACTTCATCTGTTTCTCTTTCCCTCTATCAGCTCAATCCTCAGTTATTAACAAGAAGCATCTCTTAAGTATAATTGTGCTCCATTGTTCTTGTAGTTTGTTGTGCTGGTCTGTCCCCTCTTTTTCTTCTGTACATGTTTGCAGACCAGATCCTCAGGAGCTGCATGCTGACCTGCAGCCCCACCCTCTGAACACCTCAGTGTCTGCTGTCTACAACTGTTTATATAGTCATCTCTGTAAATCACCAACTAACCGTTTCAGCCGCATATACATAGAACTCTTAGTTCTGCTGCTGACTGATAGTTATATTAATGTATCTTTTGTACCTTTGACGGTGTGTTTGTGTCTCTCCATTCTCTATTCTTCATTCTCTCTTCTGATCTCCCTTTTCTTGCTCTAGCCGGCTGGCCTTCAGCAGGAGGGTCTCCCAGGTCCTGATCAAGGTTTCTTCCCTCTTAAAGGAGAGTTTTTCTTGCCACTGTTTGGCTTAAGGTTTTTCTCCCACTAGGGGAGTTTTTACCTGCCGCTGTTTATGTAATAATTGCTCAGGGTTCATGTTCTGGGTCTCTGGAAAGCACCTGGAGACCACTTTTGTTGTAATAGATGCTATATAAATAAAATTGAATTGAATTTAATTAATTTGACTTCCCTTGTTCCCATCACTCCTGACTGTTGCACTTACATCTCTTCAGCCCCTGTGAGTATTATGTCATGTGTCATGTCTCTCTCTGCCTCCCTGCTGGTCCGTCTGTTTTGCATACCGTCTGTTAGTCATATCTGCTTGTCTACTCCTTTGTATTTTTTAAATTTCCTTGTAGTGTGTCTTTCTTTGGATTCCTGCCTGGGCAGCACTTTTTGTTTATTAAAGGATTTTGTTTGTATTTCCTGCCCATCTCACAATCTTCCGCATTTTGGTCCTCCAAAACTCACCGTATGACTTTCTGTCATTTCGTCATCTTCTTTCGTCTTCTTTCATCACCATCTCTCCAAACCATATAACATAGCTGGGGCCTGTTTCAGAAAGGAGGTTCAACAAACTGAGTTAAGAAAGTCTGAGTTTTTAATTTCAAAACAGGTCTTTAAAGTTGTTTCTATTAACTCTGCGTTTGTTGACCATGAGTTACTGAAAATATAAAAAGCCATCTTCAATGAAGCTTTGATACTGTGATTTTCCATGGCAACGCATAATAAGCAGAAGTGATCTTCCTATGTTACTTCCCTAGAACTGGACATATTAGTGAAATCATATAATGAGTATGAGCAAATATTCAAACAAAAATGAATGTAATGGCTACTACGGCGAAGAAAAGATAGTTGGTGTGGGAGAAAATTGCAGAGCAAGTGAATGCGTAGGTGAATTAAAATATTTAATAACTGTTTATAATATTGCATGAATGACAAATGGTAGAATGCAGATGTATTGTTCTCAATATTTACTGTCATGTAGGTGCAATCCTGGCGGTGAAAAAATAACGTGGGAGGAGTTGAGAATGAAGTATAACACGCATTTCCGACAGGTAACGCAAATATAACAGGGTCAGTTGTATTCACTTTAAAAACATTTTGGAGAAATGGAAACGCAAAAGGAGCCTAGACCTGAGTATAGTCAATACATCCAGTCACATTTACACATCTACAATTAGTTATTTTAAACAATTCATTGACTTTTAAAACAAAGGTTCCTGGTTTGACTTCTGGGCCCAGCAGGAGTCTTTCTGTGTGGAGTTTGCATGTTCTCCTTGTGCCTGCATGGGTTTTCTCCAGGTATTCTGGCTCCCTCCCACAGTCCAAAAAATGTGTTAGGTTGATTGATGATTCCAAATTGCCCATGAGTTATTGTTTGTCTACAGGTGGATTTCCATTACACTTTTTTGCAAGATAAAAGCAAAACTCCGAAACTGTGCAAGACAGATACCCCTGCAGGGGATCAGTGTTTCCATTGAAAGTTTTCTTTCTTTTTGTGAGCTTAACTCTACTAGTTCTCTCTTCGTATCACAGTAACTCCTTCTGCTTAGGAGTCGCCCCACTTTTCTCATGACTCTGCATACCATTCACTTTCAGATATAATAGAACAAGGTATGCTCAGTATCCTCATTGTTATTAAGAAAACAACATTTGCAAATAAATAATAGCTAACAAAATTGGTGACCTAAGGTATTTTGCGTGAAGTGTGGCCATAGTGTGGCTGACATTTGTGATGCATGAAAGGATTGGCTAACTGTGAAAACAAAATGCTCTTAAAACTCATCATGGTATCATGTCTGGTTTGACCAAATTTGATCTGTTCAGGTCCTTGATATATACAAATGCAAAACATTAGGCCATATTTTTCTTATGAGTTGTTTGCTTCAAACCTGATGTTTTGTGCTCCTATGTAGTGCTGTTGTGTTATTAATCGCTCCACTGCTGAGCATTTCACCAAGTCTGCTATTCTGGTACAAAGAAGCTCAGCTCATGGTTTCATTCCACTTGCAGGTCTTTAAAAATGCTATGTCTCCATCAAAAACAAGGCAGCATAACACTAAACACTCTGAGCCATGGCTGAATGATAACTCATGCAGTAAGACATGCGGACTAAAACGTTATACAAGGGTGGAATTTGTACAACCTAAAGGTGTTATTTCAAATATTAAGAGATCATTGCCATTATTATCAGGTGACTGTAAACTGTACTGTATGTTATAAGAGAGTACTTGTAAAATATCATTCTGTTATAGTGTCACAGTTTCTGTATTATTTACTACTATTGATTTTGTTCAGAATGCACCCTGAACTATCTGTATAGATTTTCCACTGTGGCATGTGGGAAATTTGGCTTGACTGGGTAGCGCGCCAGACAAGCCAAAAAGCCAAAGACAGGGATCACTGCCCAAAATGTTTGAAAGTGTTACTTCATACAAGCAGAATTTAAAATGTCTTGTGGAAATCACTTAGGCAATAACTGAGTCCTCAGCTAAAGATAAGGCGCCAGGACAATGACCAAGCCTGGGTTCACAAGATTGATAAATGGTATAGTGGAGGATAAATTTGTACGGGCTGACCCCTGGCACATAAGCTGCTGCTGCATCATGAGATGCACATCTTAAGCAACAAACATTTCTAATGATTTTTGGTTTTGAATAATAAAACAATATTTTTAACAATTAAGCCGATGAAAATCTTTGACAGTTCTTTTCTCGTGATGGGACGTTGGATACTAAGAACTCTGTCTACCTATTGGAGGTATGATTAGAACGATCAATATTCTAGAGCAGTCCAGTTCAAAAACCACAATGCTTAAACTGCTCAAACTAGGATTAAATTAACTCTGGAACATGTTCATTTTCTTTTATCATTTGATTGTGTAAATGTTAAATAGTTCAGCTTTACTGTGTTTTCAGAGGTCCCAATATTAAATGTTTTGTAAACCCAGAATTTTCATTAAAAATAGCCAATTAATTCTTTTGAATTTTTATAACCTTCATTGTTTTGTTGGGAATTTAGTATTTCAACTTTATGTCTTTGAGGTAATAGATATTGTTGACAGTGTTGAAGTAATCTAGTTAAAGTGTTTATTGTATTCACTGACTAAATTAAAATATGCAAGAGGCATAGTTTATGGAAAGAACATTTTCTTCTAAATGTATAAAATATTGTGTTAATATTTAAATAATATTTTAGGTTTTATTGAAAAAGAAAAAATGCATATTCAATTGAAATATTGGGGAAAAAAATAAATGGCAATTGACAGGTCCCTTTAACATATTGGATCATAATATAATATCTTATTTAGAGCATTGTGGAGTTCTTCATGGCACTGTCCCATGAGGTGGTTCAAAGCTTACCTGGCTCAGAGAAATTTTTGTTATTTTTGTAAACAATTTCACACCCTCCCCTGCTCCAATATCATGTAGGGTCCCACAGGGCTCATTGCTTGGGCCTTTGCCGTTTGTTCTGTACTTGCTGGTCCTCAGTTTCATTCTTAAAAAGCACAAACTTGCTTACTATTGCTATGCAGATGATGCTCTGACAAATACACTTCCAAAATGACTCAAATCCCCAACAGGCTTTTCACCTTTTATGACACCTAAATGATACGGTATTGACTCCTTATTGACTCTACACCCTGAAAACCAGTGTGGTGCCTGTTAATGCACAGAAGCCCAGGGCCAGCTAGGAGGAGAACTTCATCACCTCAGCCCTCTCTCTCCCACTAGGTGCGTTTCCACTAGCAGGAGTTCAGGATAAACCTGCTAGACAGGAACCTCTAACAGGGCTGACTATCTTCTCAGCCCCTTCAGCCATTGTGTCTCCATTACCCTGTAATGCCACATATTACAGTGCCTTTGACTAAAACAATAGGACGGCCTACCACAAGTTGGCACATTTTTTGCTTTTTGCAAAAAGGCCAGCAGCACGCAAGGAGATGAAAATGAAGAATGCAAAAAAAGAAGAAAGAGAAGAAGAAACATGTAAACAATGAATGTTACTTGCATTTTTTTTTTTTTAACATAGATCGTAGCCCCTGCCGGACCTCTACATTGGCATAATATACCAACAACACCTGAACTGACTTATCTGTCTATGGTTGCTGAGAATGACATCTACTGTCTGTTTGGCTGCAGCGCTGCAATGGAGTGACCCGCAAACGTTCTGAGCCCCTTATGAGCAGAACGAGGGACCCATGTGTGCCCTGATGATGTGAATGCCTTCAGACTGACCTAGAGATGAAGAAAGCCCAGCTGCTGTATCAACACTACTCCTACTCCTCCTCATGGAAATGAGGAGAGAAGGAGAGCTGCTCTAGCTAGGACCACCAGCGGAGCGTAACCATCCAGCTGTTTACCCAAACTGAGATGAATGCTAGTCTGCCAAGAACAAAACCCTCACTTTCATAGCTTTCAAAGTGATCCACATAAGAGGCTATTTTATTGCTTGGGCAGGGAAACTTAGTGCATTTAACTAGTTTTGTCTTCCCTGTGCAGCAAATGTTGTGAGCCAGACCACTGATCCCGTCACGAATGTGTTTGTTATTTCTGCTGAAGTGGGTTTATTCATCTTTAGTTTATCTGTTATTGCATCCACATTGCTGGATCTCATTGATGCAAGTGATCACCACAGAAAACAAAGCACATCCACGTTTGCTGGTTGCAAAAGCCTGTGCTCAAACTCATCCCTGCTCTGTTGCTCTAGTGCCACCTCCGTCACAGGCTGCCACACACAGAGCAGCTATGTTGAGACTGATTGTGCTGTGTGGTTATCAATTCCTGATTTCAAGGTGGTGCCATATTTTGACTTATTCATATTGATAATTTACTTAGGATATAAATAACTGCCATCACACAATCATTAATGACCCTTTAATAACTAAACAAGCACACTTTTTGTTGCACAAGAACAGTGTGCAGTATACAGTAAGTATTCTTTATGACATGCAACACAGTAGTTCACTGGTTAACACTGACACTTTACAGCATCAAGATTAGCTGAATTTTGTTTCAGCCGAGTCTCTCTCTGTGGAGTCTGAATGTTCTCCGTCTCCGGGGTTTTTTTTCGAGCGGGTGAGGCAGTGAAAGAAATCTGTGTTGGGAAGTGCCTTGACTTGCCTTGTCTTTGGACCATAAAGGCACTACAAAGACACAATGTTGTTGTTGATCCATGCTTTTATTACAACTCGCCAGACTTACTAGAATTCTTTGCATGTTGGTGGTGTTGGCCAGTCCTCCTGTCTCATCTTCAGCAGGTATGAAGGGCTCCTGCACACCTTTTACCTGGAATGTGGAAGAGAAAGCGCATTACTGAACAAGCTGTGTGTCCATTTTAGAGTTCATTTTAAGATTTATTTTTTCTTTTGATCTTTGAATGGTCTTGCCCTGCCCTGCCTCTCTGAGCTGTTGCACTTGCACCCCCCCTTCCCGATTGTTCAGATCACCTATGGATGGGACAGGGCTTTTACTGTTGTGACACCCTAACTGTGGATTTCGTTGTTGTAACATTTTACAGGCATCTTCTCCGGCAAATTTAAAATTTGGTCCTAAGACCCACCTCTTCTGGTTGGCCTTCTAGGGAATGTGATATGTTAATTTTATTGTTTCAACTTATGCTCTTATTTGTGTCATGTAGTTGTATTTATTTTACATATATTAACTATGTATTTATTTAGTTCTGATCAATTATATTCCTATGTTGAGCACTTTGGTCAGTGGCTGCTGTTTTTAAAGTGCATATTAAACAAAACTGGCTTGGCTTGCCGATTTTCCTGAACTTTTTTTTCTAGCTTGTTTTCTTCGAAATCTCCAACGAAAACTAAAGCATCATATCCAGAGGCACACAACATAAAGCTTGTTAAATTGAAATACAACAAGGTGCTTCTGAGTAACAGATAAACATTGTGTGACTCCAGGGATGCCCTACTGTGAGTTACTAAATAGAACTGTCCAAAATCATGCTTTTTGTTATTCATCCATCTTCCGCTTTTTATTAGGTTTACATTAATCTTTTTTATGGAAATTGATTGAACATTTTATTTATGATTTTACTTTCTATAGATATGCATCTTGAGAGCTATAGATAGTATTACTATCATAGCGTCTGGATATGAAAGATGTAAGCTCTTCATAAGTGTCAACAAGTAGTCAGTCATTTCAAAAATCTTTAAATTAATCCAATTCCTGTATTTGGTAACCTAATAAGGTAAAAAAAAAAAAAAAAAAAAAAAAAAAAGCACAACATCTTATAAATGTATTATTTCTGTACCTACCATTCACTGGCTTCAACTATTCTGACCAGGGGTATCATTACCATTCTCTCTTCTGGCATTCCTCTCAATTGCTCACATCTTTCTCTGTATACTCTAACACTCTCAGAGCTTTTCAGTGTGCACACTTCTTTTTCTATCACTTTAAACTTTTGACTCTCTCTAAAACCAATGACCAGTGCATGAATTTGATTCATGATTTAAGCTCCCCAGTCTGTCACGAACCGTAACCCTTCATTATGTTGTCATATTCTGTCACAGAGAGACCAGACTGGAAGCTAAGCACAGGATCAATGTTCAACATCACTCTCCTCCTTCTACCGAGATGCAAGGTTGCAGTTAGAAACAGCTTGTGCATGAGGGATTTTCCACTGCCTGTTAATGCTCTTAATGCACCATGTATCCAATCGCAGTACCGAGTGAAAAGAGAAACCTTTACTACCATTTTTCATTCAGATCCCCTACAGAAGTCAATATGTTTGACAGAGAATTATGGAAGTCATTTTTGCTTTGTCAAGGCCAGTACTGGCTATACGTGTCTCTGTGCGAAAGTCGGGGGAAATAAACATGTATTTTTTGCTGGAGTCTCTTGTGCCTACACTACAACACAACACTTGGAGGTTTTATGACAGCATAGAGACTTTGGTTGGCTGGAGTACCAATTCTATTTAGATAAGTTGCTTACATACTCTCTCAGTGTTTATCTCTATTTGGAAAGCTTGATCTCTAAACAACACATTTTACAAAAGTTAAAAATGTAGGCATCATTTTACCATAAGCTGGCCATATCCTCCTCTGTTCCTGCAGTGCTTTCAGTGACTTTATGTGACTTGAATTTTGCTTACTATAAGTTCACCTTTGCTGATGAGGGAGAGGAGCTCAGACGTCTAATAGTATATTTTGGCTATAAAACCACTTATGAGAAATCATAATTCTAGTTGTCTTCCTGTTTCATTTTCTGATCTAAAGTTTTCTTTTTAATGGATTTTCAATAATCCCATTGTGATACTGTATATTTGAAACTGTCCTGTGCATGCTTAATATGGCAGTACTGAGGCATTCTTGTTATCGAGGATCCTCAAAAAAAACCGAGGCTTATTGTATTTCCCGTCCATGAAATCCATTTTGTTGTACAAGAGCTGGCATCTTTGAAATCTTCACATTTTGTTTAAGTTGATCAAAAAACAGCGAAGAACCAGAAATAGCCTTCTTTGATAAATGGTAAATGGACTGCTCTTCTGGTCTTATCGAGCTCTCAAAGCACTTTTCTCTGCAAGCCATATTGACACAGACATACAATAAGATGGATCTTTTATTTTAAACATGCACCACTTTTTTGATCAAGCACCATGGTGTGTTATAACACTATAGCTCCAGTTATTGAGACTGAAGGGTTTTAGTCTGACAGGGTGGTCAGCAGCACACAAGCACCACAGAGGACTGCACTTTCACAGCTTTTCTTCACTCTATATATTTCAAACTTCCAGTAAATTCAGTCTTTTTTTTCATCTCCAGAAGTACTTAGATGACTCATGTGTTGTTGGGTGTGTCAATGATGGAAAGGAGACTTAGTACAGACAACTGGTGGACCTGTTTGTGGCATGGTATGAGAAGAACCAACTCATCTTGAATGAGAACATGATAAAAGAGATGGTTGTATGTATTAAGCCAAACACTATATCAATCCTGGAAGAAGAGGTGAGGGGCTACACTAGACTAGACCTGAAGTGTTGGGATCTGGGGATTCTCTCCGGGAAGATGTTTTCTCCCACAGCTTGGCTCCTCCTTGTGCTGGGCTGATCAGACATACTTGGCTCATCTACTCACCACTCCTGGATTAACACATTATTTCCACCTCCCTCATTGCCAGATCTTTAGTGATGTTGGGTACAGAAACCCTGTCATGTTTTGGATACTCTTAAAATTACTTGATCACTTACTGTCTGTCATTGTGTTCTCACGAATCCTATTCCCCCATACACCCATCTTCATGATCTACACCATCCTAATTTTAAGCATACCAATGGAATTGTGATACCAAGACTGTTTAGAAGAAGGGACCAAGCAGACTTTATGTCTATTGAAAGACTTTGGTTCTTGGATTTTTGCAGGAACATGCTGCATATCTTCTTTATGTCTGCGATGAAGGGTGCAGTTTTATCTGCAGATGTCTGATGCAACAGCAGAAAAAAGTAACAAAGACGAATGGGTCGGTGCTAAAGACTGCTCTGGGGTCTCTGGAGCCAATTTTTGCAAAGAAGAATGTAACACAAACTGCTAAACATATGGAACAACTGCGCACGCTCTACACAAGACAATGATTCAACAACTGAACGTTTTCAGACATCATTGGAATACCTTTAAATAATCATTTTTCTTTTTTTACTTTTATATTACAGAAAACTTTTTTTTCAGTTCAAATCAATTTGATTTGATTTGATTCAGCTTTCATAAGATAAATTATTCAATTAACCCATACTCTCAAAAATGTGTTCTTTTCTGTGTAATTGTTTGAATTTGAATGTATTTAAACTGGTGTTGCACCCGGTGTGTCGGTTTGGCAACATTTAATTTTGATCTATTTCAATTCTTCTATTGAGCCTCAGTTTGAATACTATCTGGTGTGAATGATTGTTAAGTCTCAGTGGTATTTTCAGTTTTGTGACTTGCTTTTTTCTTAGCTACAGTGTGTAGAAATGTTCTATTAGAGCAGAGGTGTCCCTTTCCAGTCCTTGAGGGCTGCAATCCTGTGTGTTTTAGATGTCTCCCTGCTTCAACACACTCTGATTCAAATGACTGTGTCATTGGCAGACTTCTGCAGACCTTGATGGCATGCTGATGATGACCATTGATTAGGATCAAGCGTGTTAAAGCAGGGAAACATCTAAAACTTGCAGGACAACAGCCCTTGAGGACTGGAGTACCTTGCAATTCTCAGTTTGTAAGGGATTTTTTGTTTGTGTGTGTATATGTAGCTCTGTGTAAGTGTGTGCATTTTAGTGATTTAGTTTATCCAAAAAAATTGCTTATTTTGGCCCATGGGGCTTAATAAGAAACTGTATTTGATATTTGAATATTTAAATGTATCCCACACCGGTATAAGCCACTCTCTCAACTTTTCTCAGTATGTACTGATCCCGTGTAACACTGTGAAGTACAAATACATTCAAAGTTAGTTTCACAGCTGCTAATTGGTCATTGCAGAATGAAATACACCACATCCTGGGGAAAGAATTTTAAGTGACTGCTCCTGCTGTTGCTTATTCACAGAATGCCTCAGCACTTCAATTTTATCTTTAGCAGTGAGCATAATGGGCGAAATTACTGCAAATTGTGTGTAATTTCGGGACATTACAGCTTTTTATATTTTTTGTAATTCTTGAGTTCTTTGGAAATCGCTTTTCCAAAGTTTTCTTGTGGCTCACCTTCACAGTACTCCTATTCTCAGTCCCCATGTCATGCAAGACAGTCCAATAAGATCAACTGGTGACAAACGATGGTAGAAGTCCATTAGCGTGTTCTGCCTTCTTGTAATTGCCTGTCATTAGCATCTCAGCAAAGAGGTTCCAGAACGTCGTATTTCAGGGAGATGAGCAGCAGTAAAAGCAGGAGGAATTAACACGACAGAAAGCGAGACAAGGGTGAAGATAAGTGGACCAGGTGGGAAAAGGAGGAAATGGAGAACAAGGAGGAGTAAGCTGATAGGAGAGGAGGTGGGAAAAAAGAGTGGGGACTGAGGATAAGAAAAGGACAAAGAAGTGGGAATCAGATTTCCACATGACTTTATAATTTCCACTGGGAACAACTTCATGCCACTTAAAGCAACAGTGTGTACTGATTTTTCTGAAGCATATCTTAATAAAATAATTATAATGATGATAATAATATTTATTTTAATCTTCCTAAAGCTGTAGATCATGCTCCCAGGAAGCCAAATGCTTGGATAGTCAGAGTCTGGGTGAGTACGGTGCATGAACGTAAAGCATTACCTCTCCGGGGTGACAGGGTGAAAGATGAGAAGTGGCATGAGGAGTGTATGTGAGATGAAGGAAAAAAAAGGTAGCCTTTATAAAAAAGTGTGGAGGAATGAGGGCAAGACATGAGGAAATGAAAAGGAGATCTTATGGCAGAGGACTAAGTGAAAGAGAGAATTGAGGTGGATGGTAAACAGAGGATAGGTGAAGACAGAAATGGCCTCATTTGGATTCTGAGAGCAGGAGCTCTGTGTTGAAGTAAGATTTAAACTTCCCTGTAGTGTGTAATTTTCCTGGGCAAACAGGTACAAGATGAAAATAGTGAGCGTGTGTGAGGTTTTTTTATTTGTGGACATGTATTAATTTTGTTGAGTCTTCAACAGCATTTTTACCATTTTTATTGGTTTATCTTGGCCAGAACATATTAACGTGTTTCCTAAAATTACAGAATGCTCTCATGGCAACATGAAACAGGCACAAAGTGAAATCTTTTTAATGATCCTGATTAGCTGATCTTTTTTCGAGACCCATTGTGGCTTTTAAAATAATTTATCTGCTTGCACAACATTTCAGCAATCTGAACACTAACCACAAAAGCTACAGAAAGAAATCTCTAACATGCAGCAGATGTTGCGGGAGAGTTTATTTAGCAAGCCCTGATGTTTTTTTTTTTTCCAACACTAAACTTATGCCTATATTTATCCAAGTACTTTTTCATGGCTGGTGAACGGCTGGTTAATGATGCTGAAATCTAAACAAACTGAAAATGACTGCTGAATCCATCCAGTTTCTTATTGCACTTTTTTTTCTTTTGAACACACGCCCTTTGTCTTTAAACTGTATTCCCACCTGACTTCGATTTGTTTTTTCATACACTCACACATACAAAAAAAGCAGTTAGAGTTGTGACACAAATCAATAGGACATAGTTTGGGAGTATTTCATAAGCTACCATGAGACTGAGTTCAGAATTAATGCATGAGTTTTCTGTAGTTTCTTTTTATTTCTACTATGTGATGTTTTAATGTCTCTGTGAAGCACTTTGAATTGTTGTTGAACTGTGCTATATAAATAAACTTGCCTTGCCTGTCTTGTAGTAAGGGTTAAGAAGAAACAGGGGGTGCATATATTATATCACTTTACATATGTAACTTTTTTAAGTAGTGCTGTGTATGCCCAATCGGAAATGTAATTAACTGAACTGGAAAAGAGAACAGAAGCTAAGATATGCCGTTTTTTTCTCTCATATTGTGTTATTTTCTGTGCCCTTTTATAGCAGTCATATTCTCAGTGGGGCTGTATAAATAAGCTGAATAAGTTGTCAATGTACACCGATGCTATCGTACTTTTGTTTTGTGGAAAGTAATTAACCCATGGCCTCCTGTGTATAAACCAATGCTATTCAGTCCAGATTTTTCATTTATTTATTTTTTAAATGGCTACATACATGAATTTTATTCACAATGGCAAAAAGATCAGACTGCAGACCCAGACTGTAAAAAACAATGAATGAAGAATTAGGTCACGTGACCCACTGGATTCTGAAGACTGGTTTGGAAGTCTGTTTTTCCTTGTGTGAGGCGCAGCCATGCTGCTTCGGCTGCTGTCAGGCATCTACAGTGGGATATGCCGCGTAATATGTTGACTCGACAGGAAAAACAAAAACGACCATCACGATTACGCTGGGTTCGTACAAACAGGTGTTTGCTTCGCTTAGCGTGGCAGCATGACGATCATGGGTGAGGAAGTGATAACGGATAACAGCCGACTGTCATTTAATCATATCAGAAACACATTTTTGGTTTTATACACATTCTCCTGCTGTGATACAACAAAATTCACCCATCTGAAAGTTGTCATGGCTGTAAAATCAAACCATTGAGATCAAAACGGTCGTTTGGCTGTAAAACGGTTCATTTCTGCTCTTAGGTTGGACATTTTAACATGTGACTCACTGGAGATTATCTTGTTTTTGGAATCGCCTCCAGTGGCCTCTCGAGGAACTGCAATGAACTAGTTCCACAATAGCCTCAACTCGGAGGTTAGATGGTTGGCGCTTGTGTGAGAACTGTCTCTGATATGGAAACTGAAATAATTGTCTGTGTTATCAGTTACCTTGTGACTCTACCTAGAATCTAAAAATCAGGTTATAAATCTAGAGATTATATTGGACTCAGATCTGAAGGTTAGAGACTGTATCTACTGTATCTCTGACATGTTGGAGCCATATGAACCAACTCGGACTCTGAGAACCTCAGGGAGTGGTCTCCTGCTGGTGCCCAGTCAGGACTAAAGAAGGTGCAGTTGCAATTCAGTTTTATGCTCCTAAAATCTGGAACAGTCCTCCAGAAGATGTGAGACAGAACTCAAATCTGACAATGTTCAAGTCCAGGCTGAAAACAGTTTAACAGTTTAACAGTTTAATTTAGACGTGCGGGAGGATTTTATCTGCACTCTTATGATTATTGTTATGTTTTATAGATATTTTATTGGCCTTCTTGTGATTTTATGTAGCTGTAAATCATTTTGAATTGCCTTGTGTATAAATTGTACTCTACAAATAAAGTTGCCTTGCCTTGCCTTGCCTTGCTTTGCCTTGCCTTGCCTTGCCTTGCCTTGCCTTGCCTTGCCTTGCCTTGCCTTTCTCTTATTTGTCTTGTCTTTTTTGATAAATGTCTGCTCAACAGGTAAAGAAATATGACCCCAAATACAAACGTGAACATACAAATGATAAAGAACAAATACAAAAAACAACTATATGTGAAATAATAAAAATATATAATAAAATAATTTCAATAATAACAATAACAAGAGTAAAAATAACAATAACTACATTATTGTAAATTAACTTTAAACAAAGATGATAGTCACTGCAGCCTATATTATTTTATTGTAAGAGCATGAAATTGATCCGAAGGTGCTGATGTTTTAAGCATTTTCTAGAAAGGTTCTGTTTGCTGTTTTGGTTCTCTCCTCGGCTCAGTTTTTTGGGAGTGTTTTGTGGATTTTGAAAATATTATAATACTTGGTCACTGTGGTTTATAAAGTTATTAATCCAATTATTAATCACTCATTAATCCATGCAATACGCTATGGATATGTAGTGAATTTAAAACAATATTTGGCTACCAATCAATAAGTGGGAATTGTTATTAAAATTTGTGACTTCAGTAACTGTGAGTTTCTTCATGAGTACACTCAGGTCCGACCAGGTCGTGTGTACAGAGTTGAGTTCACCTGACTTACACAGGTGTGAAGATCTTTTTATGAGAACTAATGTTATTTCGACTAAAAGCCCCTCACACTCAACTGGAAAAACTCTTGCGCTGTTGTTTATTCTGTGTCATTTCTTCATCAACCCTCAGAGACGTGTTTTGACCCTACATACGCAATGATAATTAGATTCACTGAAGTCTAGGCATTTGACAAGTCTTTGTTATATTGTACTACTTATTTCTATATGTTATCGTAAGTTTTTTTTTTTAATATCATTAGTAAGGTTAACCAAAGGCTCCATGTGCCTTTGTTCAGGACTTCTTGTCCGTGAGGTGTAGTTTAGTCTTAATTCATTCATCATTATTAAGAATCAAAATCCCTGTTCATAGTGTCTCTTACAGGTGAGGCTATGGCACCTTTTTGCATCTAATTGTAAAGTATGGACACAGAAAGGTAGTTCAGAGTTATTGTACTACTGAGCCAGCATTACAAAACAAATCCCAACTTTATTTTGTTTTGTTTTATTTGCTGGTAAAGCCCAATTGCTCTGTGAAAAGAAAGAAAGAAGCACATTTTCTCTATTGATTGTAAATAAATTAAAAATAAATACTGGCATTTGTTGTGACAATGAATACTGCTCTTAAGTGCTTTCTATGCCTTTAACTCTATTTAAGACATAAATGAACAGAAATGTAACTAATATTTTTAATAGATTTATCAATTTGACCATCAGCTCAATGCAGTCTCAATCCAGAATGTGAGCAGCCTTTATATACCCAGTGAAAAACATAGTTTCAATATGAAGGATCAAAACTGTAAATTGTCCACTTCATGTATGTGTTTTAAAATAGTAATATGCAAACATTTTGCTTTATGTTAAACTGTCACACACGAGGCGGCAAAAACCATTCCAGATATATGTTACACCCGACGACCGGAGTTTCAGCTACATTTCCCTCAATGTTGTCTAAGTTTAATTTAAACTTAAGACTGTATTTTGCCTTATTACCAAACATGTTGTTTTAGATATGAGAAAAAGTGTAACTAGAATATTGATTGTTTTCTTGTGAGATCGGGCTGACTGCTTGCCTGTGTCCAAAAAGGTAAACGTTAACTACTTCCAAACGTTCCTCAAAGAAGTGACAGATTATTCTTCACCCAATCAAAGGAGATATGTGATCAAGGAATTTATTTTAAATTCACTTGGGAAGATACATTTTTGTTTGTTTCTTTATTTATTTTTAAAATGTCAAGACAGTGTGCAGGTAATGAAAAATATTTCCACCATATTCAATAAATAAAACAAGTATGTCAGACATTTTTATATGAAATGACCCCCTTGGAATTTTGTTCACTTGTTCCTTGTCCTATATAAAGAACGGGAACGTCTTCTTAGACGCTGTCAGACCTCACACATATGGAAGCAAATCTGTACCATAATTCAAATTAAAATGAATGAACAGAAATGCTGTTTCTGAATATTGCTTCATTTTTTTGACTCATAAATAAAATTAATGATAAATCCTGCAAACAGCTTTTTTATTTTCTTCTACAAGACTGCTCATTCTATGTGTAATTTTATTTATGAATCAAACAATGCAGCTGTATTCTGAAAATTAAGAAGCAGTTCTACTAATGCACTTTGAATCATCTTGTTGTTAAATTGTGCTATATAGATAAACTTACCTTACCTAATGTATTTTAATTTTTAAATTTGACATTTCAAATTGAATTTTGGTAACTGTATGCTAGAGGATTATTTTTTTGGAAAATTAAATCTTAAATGTCCTTTTCTTTATCATTTTAATGAAGTCACTGAATGAGCAATGATAAAGAAGAAAGCAATTTGGATGATTTATTCTTAATTTTATTTATGAGTCAAAAAATGCAATATACTGAAAATGAGAAAAGCATTTCTGTTCATTTATTTGTTTTGATTTGTTTCCATACTCATCTACCAGGTTCACTGCGACTCTCAATGACAGTCCCAGATCCTCCTCCGGTTTCCACCTGTGGGCTCCAGTTCTACGGACAGAGGCTACTTCTACACCTCTATATTTCTATGTACGCCTGATAAATGATGCTTGAATTCAGCATAAACACTAAAATGAAGTTTGTTTTCTAATCAAAGTATTTTAAGAACTTTACTGCACGAGTTTTATGACCTAAAATTTTGATACATAGTCTCCTGTTTCCTGGGACTGAACTGTAACTTGCAAATGAACAAAAAAAATTCAAATAACTATTTTGTTGGGAATCCTCTGCCTCTGGTCTGGAACCCATGGCAGTCACCAAAGACTTTCAAAGAGTTTCTTCATTTATCATGCTTTGCTTGGCCCGTAGCTGTCTTCGATGATTTCTTCTTGCCTTTGGTTTTGTCGTTATTAAAATGCGTGCTTACTTTGCAAACTTTAAATCTGTACTGTGACTTTTACATATATTTTTGCATTTACATCGCTTCTTGACTTCTGTTTTATTTTTAAGTTCAAGATATTCTCCAGTGTTACAAAGTTTTTTTTACGTCAAAATCTAATTTTTGTCTTTCTACACTCTAAAAATATGCATGGCTTGCACTTTTTCATTAAATGTCATTAAAAGTATATGGGAGAAGGAGGCTATGCATAACACCAATGCCCTATGGTTAGTAGATCTAAGAGCTTACCACAGTAATCTCTCAGAGTAAGACCCTGGACACTGAGGACACCGAAAGCTTTCATCAATGGGACTGTGGAAGACTACTCTGGAGGCCACCTCAAAGCCAGTTGCACAAGTCACCATCAAGTCAGCATATACTGATACACTGCTGTTCTGCATAGGTCTGAACCCTCTCAGCCAGATCCTTACAAAGAGTGCTTATGGATACCGGTTCAGAAGTCGAGCGATGATCAGCCACCTTTTCTACATGGATGACATCATGCTGTGGGACTTCCAGATCAAGAACAATAAACTGGTGATGAGTAACCGGAGTGGTGGAAGATAAACTACAGAAGAGAACAGTGATGATTGATGTGGCAATCTTAAGTGACAGCAATATCAAGAAAAGGAAAACAAGAAACTGGAGAACTACCCGGGGTGGAAGTAGGATATTTGGAAGGCGACGACAGCAGTGGTACCAAGAATAGTTGGAGTACTTGGTGCTGTGTCTTCCAAACTGGGAGAGTGACTCCAGCAGATCCCAGAAACAACATCATAGAGCTCAGTCCAGAAGGATGGTCCTACAAACTTAAGATACTGCGAAGAATCCTTAAGCTATCAATATAGCTCCAGTTACAGTTCCAGTGTTCAATGATTAATTATTAATAAAAATAATTTGTTTGTTTTTTTCTTTTTTTTTTGTAAGACAACATTGTCTATCAGGGTTCTGCTGCAGGGAAACATCTAAAATGTGCAGTAGTCTGGCCTTCAAGTACCGGCTTGCGTGCACCCTTGTATACAAATGTTTTTAGTATCATTTTGTGTCAAAAACATGTCCTGTTGGTCTAGAGAGGGCAAACTTAGGTCCAACATGCAATAACTGTTGTTGGTCTAAATAATTGTAACACTGAATAATGTCCAATTAAATACGCCTTGTTTTTAAGCAGTGTTTAGTATACATATTCAAAGCATGACAAAAGAGATGGCTTTAGTTTGTATTAATTAATTACAACTCTGAGGAAATTCATTTTTTTAACCACATCAAGTGAATTTATAAAAAAGAAATAAATGTATTTTTAATATTAGGCATAGCTTTTGACAGTCTGCTCAGCCAATGGCTATCCATCGCTACTTCATAAAAGGCATTTATACTAACCCATCGTCTGCTATACACAGTCCTTTTGTTTGTTTTTTGCCACTGAAACATGTAAAGGGGTCATTCTGATGTAAATGTCCGTCAGCAGTGTCCGATGTGGGTCAGTTGAGAGCTGGTAACTACAGCAGTCTGTGATTACATACGGTGGCCGTGTTGCTGTCAACTTCCAGAGCAACAACAAGTCACCATGCTGTACGAGGAAAAGTATATGTTCTTTTTTTGTATTTTACAGTCTGAGAAAAAGAGTTTTCAAAACCTCTCTTCAGAAAACCAATGTGTCACATAAGCAATGCTTCATGCATCGTGTTTTACAGTCTCTTATCTGCATCTTGTCTTCTTTCTCCAAACAACTCACAATCATTTAATGAAAAATTCAAGGAAAATGTTTTATTCTAACTTTATGATCAACAGCATACATAAAATAAAGATAGTCCTTTCTCTAGATTTTGGCATAATAAACATTGAAAGATACTTTGTGATAAAATTTTTGTGACACTGTCACTAGATTATTCCAGCACACAAGTATAAAAAACAAACATATGCACACATAAAAAATAAAAACCCTCTGTTGCAAGATTAGAATAGCATATATATATGGTTCTTTGGTTCTACCAAACTTGGTATTATTATTATTATTATTATTATTATTATATGTGCAAACAAAGGGGAAAAACAAACTAAAATAAAATAAATAGGAATCGATACAATGTTGGAAGAAATAGAATAAACTATTCCTCTTTATCAGGAGTTGCATCACAAAATGTAATCTTTTGATTTTAACCGACGGTTTTTACATTAACTAAGCAGCAATTCGTTACAGTTTGTCTTGGCAACAGCAAAGACTCAGAGAACATCTATCCATCCATTTCCTATACCTGTTTCCTCGTCTACTGCTGGTCGTTGTGTCCAGACCAGCATACTTAAGATCCATATTCAGTGAGTGAAGGAAAGGGTATATGGTGATATCAAAGTCATTTAAAAGTGATTTTTTTTGGAGTAACATTACAACCGCTGGAGTGGGACTTGAACTTGAACACTTTTCTTGTTTTATTGCTGCTTATCTTGCTGATGGATTTGTTTCGATTCCACAGCCTGAGGAAGTCTCACCTCACTTGTATTGGGAGCTTTTCACAGTTCACAGCAACAGCTGGTGAACATAGATGCAACACCTTCTAAAAATACATAAGAAATAAATAAAAAAGTTATACATTTAAATGCCAGACTTAGAAGCAATTCCAGACCTTTTAGCAATGCAAGTAATAACGAAACAGTGACCTTTCGATGACACAGCTTGATTAAAGTGTGTTTTTGACTTTGAGGCAAGATTAAAAGTACATTACAACTGTAATTTGAATGTTTAATTAAATCACCTTTTAGGATGATTTTTAACATCCTAATATTCTTATGGAATTCATTTAAAAAAATTTGTTTTAAAGATTTTACTTTTTTTTGGTCGTCAGGGAGTGAGGGTTCCTAAGACTTTTTGTACTGATCCAGGACCTTTACTTTGGCGTTGGGATTTTTTTTTAGGGCACATCATCTTCATACTTGCAAATGAAACCAGTGACAGATTATTCATATCCTCAGGGTCTGTGCAGCCTCCTTGAACATGTTCCAATCAGGCTGATCAAAGCAGCTGCAAAGCACTAAAACTGCGCCCGTTGGTCATACTTTGATCAGGAAATTCTGGTCACCAAAAAACAACAAAAACAGAGTGCGAAACAAAACCATTCATATTACAAAAACAAGAATAAAAAAAAAAACTTTCTTTATTTATAGTGAGCTGATAAAGCTGTTGTGTTTTTAGTCTGGACTCACACTCAAAAGTTTAGGAGGCAATAAAAAACGAACTTCTTAGTGCGCTGTGTGAGCTACTTACGTTTGTTTTTGCATTTTAACCAAAGCGCCAATCAAGGTTATGGGAATCTCATCAGTTTTTAAAGTTTAGCTGAAAAGGCCAATAACTGACCTTTGACTTTTTGGTCACGTTAAAGAAAAGATCAGGGCATCATTATTTTGTCACTGAAAAAAGAAAATTAAAAAAAGCACCCATATCCTAATATCTCATCATAAACTAAATAACAAAGTCAAGAGCTGAGCAGAATCTTCGGTTTCACAGCAATAGATAAAAGACTATAAACGTATTAATGCTGCAGTAGAAGTAATGGAGACTTTAACTTGAACTTTAACAAGTTCAAGACTTTAACAGTGTATACCAGATGACACCTTGTATCGTTATGTCAATGTTGCTTTGTTGTTTTGGTCTAAATTCTGTAGTTTTTTTGTTTGTTAGTTTGTTTGTTTTCTTCCCTCACATAACCCTAGAAGTTAAATGTATAAACTTAACTAAAGAATGGGTGAAAATTGTAGCTGAAAACAAGAAGCCTGAGGTTGGTGTCCAAAAAACAACAACAACCACATAATAAATAGCTATTACACTCACTGATTTATTTGTGAATGGCCATGTTAGTGCACCACTAAGGTAACCAACAAAATTGTGTGCCTGTAACATCATTATAGTGTTGCAAATGTACATAGTCAATAGGTATATATGAATAAGTTAACAACATCCTGCTACTGCTGATACTTCCTGGCCCACATTTATGGGAAGTGTGTGCACTGATGTCTCTTACAGAATGGCATAATAACAATACAACAACCACTTAGTTCAGTATTGAGAAAAATCGTGATATGGTTATTTTGTCCTCCCAAAAATAACAGTTGTGTTTAATTATTTTTTGGGTTGTAGTAAAATAACAATAAATAGATTAATGAAATGGGTTCATAGACCCAGCGCTGCCATCACCATTGCAAAACATGTACTTGTCACCCTGGCAACCAATTAAATCGAGGAGGGTCTTGTGGCTTTTCTCTGGGCTGAAACGTTTCAACACATTACTTCACTATCTACATTAAATTTGTTGTCATTTCATGTATTTCATGTATGTTTTATGAGAAGAGACTAAACTGTAGATCTATATACCTTTTTTCTAGTATCACTTCACAGTAAATACAATTCTGCCCTGACCAACAAACAAAGGAAATGACTGCTAAATCAAGCAATTTACTCATAAGTCATCAACTATGTTGTCTAATACTGAAAACTATACTAAACATAATTCACTTCAAATAAAAACAACTTTGTTAATGCTAGAAGGGTAATTGATTGTTGCTGCAGTTATATTCAATGATCATTTTCAATACAGTACAAATTGGAAGTACAAGAGAACATTCTGAATGCAGCCTACTCTCATCATGTGCTATCCACTTTTTTAATTACATGTTTATGTGCAATCTTAATCTAATTCATTAATATTAATTTCAACCTTGTTTTGGCTGAATGAGAGAAGTAAATGCAAGTTCCTAGGAGTTAATTGTTGACTCCAGAATGGATCATTCTTAGCATTGTATTTAACACAACAGCCAGTCAAAAAAAACAAGGAGAAATAAGGAAAAACACTAATTAGAGAGTGTGTTACATCTGAGGCAGCCTGTTGTTTAGACAAGGTAGATTGTGCTCTGTGGAGGCAGATCTGCTGTGAATGAAAATGGAGTGTGGAGCCATTGTCTGCACTCAACAGTGGCCCAACGTGACAAAGAGGTGATAAGATTGCTAAGTGATTTTTTTTTTTTGTTGCTTTCTGCCATTCTTACGCATTCTTTACAAGTATGATTGTATTATTACTTCAGCAGGTTAGCTGAAAAGGGAACTGTTCCAATTTATTTGGAGAACTGAAGGTTTTCTCTGTATTCCAGTCTGGTTGTTTACACCTAATGTGATCAAGTGTAAGAATGTTGATAAGTACCTTTGCAAGTTGCCTCTGTCTTTATGAGGCTTGTCTGACATTTTCTCTTCCACAGAATATACACAGAATACAGAATACAAGTGCAAATTTCCCACTGAGCGAAGGGCACCGTGCACAAACAGCATCATTCTTGTCATGTTACATTTTCCTCGACCGTGAATCCTTACTCTAAACTAATGATGTCAGGTTGAAATGAATGGGATCCAAAAAAGTTTGTTTGTCACAAACAGATGAGTGCATGACTGCTGTGAAAGTTAAAATAAGTAAACACAGAGGAAATGAAATTGACATTATGCCTGGTTCTTAAGTGTAGCGTTACAACTGACCTTGTATAATATGCATTTGAATTACCATGGCTTATTCAGTGATACTTATTTTCAGCAAAACTATTTATCTCTTCATTTAAGAAACACAGTAAACAGAAAAAAAAACAACTTTCAGTATTGATACTAAGACAGTTTTATTTATATGTTTTATTATGCTAAACAGTGGCATCAGCCTATTTGTAAAAAGTTATTATCCTTTACAGTAATCTTGCAGCTGCTCAGTCCAAATTAAAGGACACGCAACCTATTTCCAGTGTTGTTTGTTGTTGTTGCTTGAGACACAGCTGACCTCATGATTATACTAACAATACTGCATGTTTCAACCATAACTAAAATGACAAATCCCTGCCTGAAACATAGCCTCTTAAAGAAAACAGAGGATTATGCAGGAATTTTCACAAGGCAGAATATTTTTCGTACATTTTTATGTTTTGGAAGACCAGAGATGACGAATATACACACAAACAGATAGGCTCTTCCAGCTTATAGGCAAGCTCCATTAGCTTGCTGGGGAGGCGTGCACTGTGGAATTGATATGGGAGTGCAGAGCTGTTGCTGCCTGCCTCTGCCATTAAAACCTGCCAGATTAACGCACTGTTAGACAGCTCCATGGACACCTCCTGGGCTGCATGGAAGTCACAGTCCATATGGCCTGCTGCATCTTCTTTCTTTAACAGAGTCACATGCTCCCATGAGCACACACATACCCCCACTTATGCTTCATTTTTTGACATTTTTTCATTTTTCTTTGTTTCTTTTTTTTTTTGCCTTCCTTCCTTCCCTGCATAGTACTCAGATGTAAGCCACAAAAAAAAAAAAAAACATTCATAGGACCAGAAGCTAAAGGCTGTCGGCGCCTCCACAATCATTCACAAAGTTATTGTAGCCATACCATAAATTTAATATGATTCAGGGAAGTGATTATGGTAATTACTGAACGAAGTGGCTCCCTGAATTTAATTCCCTATTGAATTGAGGGCCACATAAATGGCCGTCTATTTGGACAATGGCTGAATGAGAACAAGAGAGGCAGAGAAAACAATTGAGAAAAATGAGGGCTGGACTTTGTCCCGGGAATTCTGCTGCCACCATATCAATGCATGGCACTGAGATGCAACATATGGTGGTGTTTAGCCTTTTATTTAGGTCCAACGTCAACACACGTCGTGAGCCACATGAGCTTCAAGGCTTTGCTACTTTCCTCTCCTGACTGAGTCCATGCATCCATTAGAGGCGCTGTGCATGGATATCAGTACGTGAGCACAGAGTGCTGAGACCAAATGTAGTCGAGGCCATTCAGGACGGAAATGTGCAGTGAATACTTATACAATCATTCTGCCTCTGGGATTTCAAAACAGGCAGAGTACTGAGCTGCTTTCAATATTCCGCTGCTTTCTCAATGGAAGAAACCTCAAAGGAACTCAGGATATTTTTTTAATAGACCCTGATAGAGATGAAAACAAACATTATGAAAAAAAATCACAAACAAAGCTAATACATTGTGAAGTGAAAGCTTGAAACAAATGAACTGTGTTTGATCGTATGCTGCTCTAAAAGCTTGTCGTCTAGAGACGGTATGGATCATGCATATAACCTGCGTGTTAGGTTTGGACATCATATGTTCATATGTTGTGTCAATTAATCACAGTGTTTCTCAACATTGTGAAAAGCTAGAAAGAAACAGCAAAAGATGCCCAGCATGACTTACTTAGGAAAACTATTTTGCAACCTTTACATATATATATATATATATATATATATATATATATATATATAGACATTAATAAATAATCTGTAGCCCCCAAAAAGTGTCCCATCCTTTTTTCTTTTTTTGGGGGGGTTACATGTTTCCAAAATTACTGTGTAATTTGTATTCACTGAGCGCAACTTTAACTTTCAAAGTAATTTGACTAAGCCTTGTGTGATCAATACCAACACATTCTCAGTCGGAATATGTAAAGCTGACTTCACACCGGCTGCATACATTCTGTGTGCATTGCTGAAACCGCTGCTTTATTCACACAGCCAGTCTCCTGCAGGCAAACCGCCTTCACAATATTTTTACACACCACTGCTTCTTGTAGTAGCCGTAAATACAAAAGCTTTTATCTATTCCATGGTTCATATGATGGGAAAATTGAAGACATGGAAGTTGGCCAGCTGTAATGTGAGAGCAGTTACATGCAAATGCTGAAATTGAAAGACATGCATCTTCATCATCCACTCAAAATTGTCCCCACTTGTTATACCTTTTGAATAAACTGACACTTGTAAAAGTATAGGTTCATGTATTAAAACAGTTTGATTCTTCTTTTTTTCCATTTCTTGTTTTTTTTTTTTTTTTGGCTTTCCGGGTGTGGGGATTGGGTAATGTTATAAATGTGTCATGCATATCGTACTTAGAAGCCATGAATTAAGTTCTACCTGCAGATAAAGGTGCATATGGAGTTGTTTACCAGCTGAAACCGAGCATAACCAGCAAAAAAAGGTGACTCTTCCAGAACGGACAAAGACTACCAAGGAAGTAAAACGGTCAACTGTACCGGGTGGTAAATCATAGGTTTCAACACAGCAAAGTAGTTGGATGTAATGCAGCATGCATGCTGGATCTCTGAAAATAAACGTGTCCTTTGAAATCTTTTTGACATCCTTGTCAAAGTATGAAAAAGCGCTGCACACAACTCGTAATGGCAACCTAAATGCAATGATAAATAAAAGACCAAAAAAAAAAAAAGCAAAAAAGTATAATGATAGTAAGTATAACATAGTAAGTATATAAATAGTAAAGTAAAGTACTTACAGTAAAGTAAGTATAACGATTATGAACAGATAACAGCTTGTCAACCAAATTCACTTTAAACTTTGAGCCATGTGAAGCAAAGTGAAACTTGCTTGGTGTGCGTTACCCTACACAGCTTGACAAAGAATGACACAGAAAACACTAGTTTCAGTTAGGGCTGGATGATAAATGAAGTTTGTTGATTAATATGAACTAATTGTTCATAGCAATGTTTTAAAAAAAAATCAATTTTCCCTACATCCTGCATGACATGGCAATGTCACCCATCCGTGAGCAGTTCGATAACACCCCCCGTCCCTCCCAGTGTCACCCCCAGAGTTCAGATACAAACAACTCTAAAACGCAGCTGCACGTCCTGTTAAAAGTGAATATTATCCCTTTAAAAAGGCTTCCAAAACAGGCAAAGTTTCTTCAGTTGGCTGGAAGTGGTTTGTCTGTAATTGTCTACAGTATGAGGCGACTGAAGGTAGCAGCAGGTATGATTTATTTTAGCATCTTAAACAGAGGCACGTAGCTGAGTGTGAGAAGCGTGTGGCGTGTGGCGTGCTATTCCCTGATGGCTTGTAAAATGTGTCTATGGTCCATGGCAACTAAAGGTAGCAGCACAACCAATTCATTCCAGCTGAGTGGGAGAAGTGTGTCGGACTCACAATGAGCTGCACAAGACAACAAGATGCGGGGGATGCTGGAAACATCATTTCTGCGATATTCCAGACGTTCACATCAATAAAAATATAGTCCTCATTTACAGACAGGTTTATCCACATACTGAAAGCAACCGACACCAGATGCAACAAGAATTTATTTAGTCGTTATTTATTTAACATAATTGCTAGATGATCATTTTTATACTTAAATAAAAGCTTATTTGTTCACTAATTAATTTTTTTAATTAAAAATAAATAAATAAATAAATAAAAAAATCCAAATTTTATTTTTAGGGCACATCACCCAGGACTCGAATGTTAGTGTGATGTAGAATATTTACCAAATTACAGATTGGACAACTTTATAGCCATGTAACAACAATAAACCACAGCGGTAACGCACAGCACGCCACAAAACCACAAAGAAAACAAAACTTACAGGTCCAGATAGAAGATAGTGAGTCCAGCATTGGTCATGCATCCTGTTTCTTTTCATGGCTCTCCCAGCAAATAAAAGTCTGTCTAAGATTTACCCTTCTCCAGTCCCTTGCTTGGACTTACTGCAAGAGATTTTCTTTTTCTCTTTCAATGACCTTGTCCTCTTTGGTTTATTTAGCACATCTGCCATGATGAATGTACCAAGAATAGTGAACAGGTTAGCGGTCTAGGAGAGGGGTTGATATTGGCATGTGATTCTCTGTCATGATGCAATATGTGTGTGTCACCACAGTGATTTGGGCTGGACCACAAAGTTACATGGTTCAGTTCCAGTGGCATAAAAACTATGTGAAAAAAAAAAAAAATCACGGTCAGGTTCAAGACCAAGTTAATGGAGCAGAATAAAAACAACCTCAAGTTTTTGGAGCCCTTATTTTGACACTGCAGTCTGGGAAACGCAACTATTATGTAGACAATGACAGCGAGCTGTTAATACACACCCATGGCAGTGCAGGACGCATGTGGCTTTTTCAAAACCCTTTTAAGGTGGATGCTCTAAGAAATGTATCCAAACCACTTTAAAAAATCAAAAATTTCTTGTTTCGTTTTTTTCTTTTAATTGGACCTGACTTCCTTGGTCTTAAAGAAATGAAAATGTAAAATAATTTTTTAAAAATACATTTTTTCTGTTAGATAAACTGAAGCATTTTAAAATGTAAGATGATGTGTAATTTTATATTTTTTTCCCTGTGTTCTAATATGTCTGTTCATTTTTAGTGTTTTCTTAAGGGATTTCTCTTACTGAAAATTGCAGCTGCTGATTTTGAGCAGTCTTAAGCAACACACATGGTCGGGAATGTGGGTAGTTTTACAGAAAGTGATTAAGATGAGGTAATTATGCAAAATGTGTAATTATGAAATGAAGCATACATTGCAATAATATGTCTTTGATTAAAGTGAAAGTGGGTAGAAGGATGTTTGACAGAATGGATCATGTAGTAAATGGTTTTGAAATTAAACACTGCTTAAAAATTCCTGGCAGCAGTCTGCTGTTGAGTTGTCTTCTTGACTTACACTTAGTTGCACAATCCCAGATAGACATAAAAATGTGTGTGTCTGCGCACACAGATGAATACAGGCTTGGACTTTGATGCATTAGTCCCCCTAATTGAGTGTGAAATGTAGCTTGCCTCCTGCTGTGAATGTGAATCAGCTCAGTTGAAAAAAAAAAAAAAATGTTTTGCTGTAGGCTTCCCCCTGTCCACATGCATGGACATTAGAGTAAATGTATGCTATGTGTAAAAGAGTTTATACCTTATACTTTATTTTGACAGTGGGAACTTTAATGTTTACGTCTCTCTCTTGACACCCACCAACCTCTAAACACTTTAGTTAATATGTTTTCCTCTAAATCATCATTAATCCCACACTGGAACCAAAGAGGGAATATGGATATTGTCCCTCTCGGTCTCTCTCTCTCTCTCTCTCTCTCTCTCTCTCTCTCTCTCTCTCTCGCTCTCGCTCTCTCTCGCTCTCTCTCGCTCTCTCTCTCTCTCTCTCAGTATATGGAATATGAAATATATACATTCATACACGTGTTGGTACTCTTCCATTAAAAGAAATGGCTTGAAACTGACAGAAGTAATAATAACTAATAATTAACGGATAATCAACAAATGAGAAATCAAAAATGGCTTTGGATCGTGATTAAACAGAATTATTTAAAAAATAAAAATAATACAATGACAGAAGGATTACATCCCAACTCTCAATACAGCAACATGGTCAGCTTCAGTTATTTACTTAAGCTTCCTACAATCAAATTTCCTTCGGGGATTAATAAAGAATTTTTAAGAATTTGTGACTTGAACCGAACTGAATTTAACATCTGTCAGCTGCTAGGATCCATTAGCCATGATGATAACAGACAGCGTACAGCAAGCCAACTAAATTCACTTTACGAAATTTAAAACCCACACTACACAAAGAGCTCACTACGACCTTCCCAGCTTGACAGGATCTGTTGCAGTTGAGCACATTATGCCCATGCATCTTTCTGGACATGATCCCATGATCCAAAGGGCAATTTAGCACATTTGTGAGATATGTAGGGATTTATAAAATAGAAAAATATTACACCGTGAACAACTTTTACATATATCATATATGATATATGTAAAAGTTATAACTCTTCTCTATAAGCCCATCCAAGAGTTACTCTTGTGTTGTGATGTGTGGCCCATTCCACGTATTTAAATAAGGTAATAGTATTGGGTAATAGTATTCCCCGTATTTAATGTGAATTCAAAAAGATTTTTGCAGCTATCATACCTGTGTCAGTTGTTACTGTTGTCTGTTTGCCTAAAACCTGTCTTGTCCCTTGTCCGTTTTCTTTTTTAATCTTTTTGCACCTGGCCATTTTTTTCTGTTCAGCTACTCTTTTCAGTTTTTTTCTTTTGGTTTAATTTCCCTCAAGTTCTTTGAGTTTTTATTCTGTTTTTTTTGTTTGTTTGTTTTTTATAAAAGGCACTTTAGTTCTAGCTCCCTGTGCTCCCTATGTTTTTGGCAAGACTTCTCTTGTTTTAGATAAACTCAACCATTAAAAATCTATTATTTTAGAATAACCAGATAAAAAGGTGTAAAATGAAACCATGTGTAGTGTAATTTCAAAGATTACACTATACATCGTTTTATTTAACCTTATAAAAAAAAAAGTGACAGCTGTACACAGAATTAGTTTTTTCATAAAGGGCACACGTTTTCCTTGTCAAGAGCAATGACTCTGCGGCATGGTAGCGGCATGTTGGTGAATAGTTTGGTTGGTGTGGCCCAAAGACATCTGTTCAGCTGGAACTAGTTCAGCACCATGGAGAGATCCTGCTCAGCTATTTGTTTCCATCTTGAGAGGGATCAAAAGGTAATGTACAGTAATGCCAGATATATCAGGGAATGACAAACACAGCATCCATGTCCCACACTGTGGTGCTGAGTGTCCTGGCCTTAAAAGAAAAGTGTTACCATATTTTGCATCTAAAACAACGCTAAGAGAAAAATGTCTGTTATAGTTAGCGTTATCACTTGTTTTTTTTTCTTTTGATTTAACATTTTAGTATGACTTTTTTTGCACAGGTGTGTTAAATCTATATAGGTATGTTGAAATGTTTGATCTCCCTAATAAAGCAGATGAGTTTATACATCTATCCATCCATTTTCTATACACGTTTTTTTACTTTGCAGGGTCATTACAGGCGAGAGGCGGGGATACACCCTGGACAGTTCAGCCTATCACAGGGCCACATACAGCGACAAACAACACTCACACCTACGAGCAATTTTGAATAACCAATCAACCTAGTATCCATGTTTTTGGACTGTGGGAGGAAGCCGGAGAACATGCAAACTCCACACAGAAAGACTCCCACCGGGCCGGGGAATCAAACCAGGAACCTTCTTGCTTCTTGCTGTGAGGCAACAGTGCCAACCACTAAGCCATCGTGCTGCCTCATCTATTAACAGATAAAACAGAATAGAGCGATTCAGATATATATATATATACAGTGGAGGTCAATAAGGACGAGACAGAGACAAGACAGAAGAACAGAGTTGTATTATAAAATCTTGCCTTCCTATCTTGTCACCGAAAAGAAAAGGGCTTAAATAAAATGGTCGACTGAATTTCTCAATCTTATAATCAATAAAGTAGAGACGTGTGACTTGTCATTGATTTTAGTTATTTTTTCGCTTAACAAAACAAAAGAAAAAGTTATATTCTCATATTCTACTTTATGACTCAGTTTATCAGTGTGTGTGTTACCCTCATGTAAGTGCACATCCATCTGCCTTTCAATCCGCACATATGAGCTGCAGGTTCACTTGGCTCCGTCATTCCCCATCCTGAAAAAAGCCTTTGTGAGCTACTTCTTTTTGCATCTGATTACCCGCTAGCTTAATTGATCTAATTATTGAACTCTGCTTGCAGATGTTTTGTGCTTATCCAGTGAAGGAAAGTCTTTAAGATAAGGATATGCTTCTTATCCTTGATACGTCTTTCTTTTTTTTTTTCTCCCCCAGCAGTTTACTGATAAACTATTTAGTCTCAGCATGCCATTATCAAGTTTAATTGTATAATTTAGAAGATGCTGCACTGGTAAATGTACTGTATTTCTTTTAATTGCAACATCAAAACTTCTACATTTCACACAAAACAGCATTGTTGTACTTTGAATACACAGGGAGTGACTTGATTGAACAAACAAGCAAAGATGATGTCAGGTGAGATATTATGATCAGAAAGACCTTCAGTACATACTGTGCATGTACAAATGTGCAAATGTCATCCTACTTTTATCACCAAAATGGCTCCTGGATTCATAATGCATAATGTACATGCCATCGTAATCATCTTCCTGCTCTAGAGCTTGTTTGTTTTTTCCAGCCAGTCCTTGTTGTAAGAGATTTAAGTGATGCAGTGAGGAACAGAATCTCAGCAGGAGATGCACTGCATTTCTCATATCATTCATATCCTAAATCCAGGGTGAAGGATGAAAAAAACAGAGGAGCAAACAGAGCACAATAGCAATAGAAAAATTCAGCCACCGTCTCCTTCTGTCAACGGCATTCGTGGAAACAAGGTGATAATATTGCTTGTACTATGGCCTGTTCATCCATCCAGCTCTTTTAATCTGTGTGTAGGTGTGTGTCTTTGCTCACAGCAGGCACACAATCCCATTCCAAAACTCTAGCTGTTATTTTGTCCCAGAATAAGAATGAATCAAAAAGTTTGATCTATAACCACATTTACAACTTTAAGTATGGAATTACTGTACATTTTTTGATAATTTACTTTCCCTTGCCACTGATTGCCTCAGATTTTATTTCTCGCTATCAGTCATTTGCAGATCACGCAGAGAAGTCTAGATTAGTTCGACCACTCATTCATCACCACTCCTGTCGTCTTTCATATAATTTCATTTTATTGCAATTATCTCAGGGACTTAGAATGTGAGGCTATATTGTTTTCAGGGTTGTGCACACATGAAAACCAAGAGTCCCTCCGACTCCCTCCCTCTCCCACTTCAGAACGTTCCTGGTTAAGCATCCTGTCCTCCAAAGAAATACTTTGAATAACACTAAAAATAGACAGCAATTAAATCAGGGAGAACTAATCAAATGTGGAAATCATTTATAATTGAAAAAATAGCTAATACATGCAGACATTTAATGGTGCTGTGATGACCGCTTCACAATCAAAATTGCGTAATTTTCCATTGTTGGCTTTATTTACATGGATAACATACATGTATTAGCTCAGTAATCCAGCATTTTCACCAGGGTGCAAAATACAATTACTCTCCCCAGTCTCGATGTATTAACTGTTTTTCTTTTGTTTGTTTGTTTTTTAGCCCCCAGTGTTTCATTAAATCCTCTATTATATAGCCATTAATCGCAAGGACTGAAATTTCAAAGCCTAATGAAATTACTTTAAAATTCAAAGCCAATGCTACAAATAGGAAACAGGAAACAATATAATGTAATCTATAATGTGAAATTATACTACGCTGTAAATTAATATTTTCATATTTCTTTCTTTAATTCATTAAGTTTCTTCCACAATATGAAAAGAGCATAATAGAGGAAGTGAGGCTGACATTGACTACAGGCTCTGCACAGCATATAGAGAGCTGAGTGAAAAAGGCTGCGAGACACAGAACAGAGTGGTGAAAAGGAAAGAGGAGAGATGGTTGCTTTGAAGCAGTTATTTCAGGGTGGCGCACAACCAGGTTCTCTCTGTTCCCTCTTAGGTATATTATAGTAATCTTTGAACATGTTCTGGTCAATAGAAAGAGAAAAACTCCGTCTTTACATGTCTTCTATCCTCTTAGAAAACATGTAAAAAGGCAGACAGACAACCAGAGAAGGATGAGGCGACTTGCTTCTCGGCAGACAGTTGTGTGATCTTTGAATACTTTTATTTATTTATTTATTTTATTTTATTTTTTTTTTTTTGCAAATCTGATCCATTAAACCACACACAATGGTTGAAACAGACAAGCATCCACCTGCAGGAGTTCCCCAGTTTGTCCTCTCAGTTTCTGTGTGCACCCATCAGGTTGCCTTTATACCATATTATGTGACCCGAAATGGCAAAAAAAAACAACAAAAAAAACATGGTGTGCTGGTCAGTACAGAAGATGACTCACTGCACATGTATGTATGACAAAAAAAGTAAGAAATAACATCTGTTACCGTGCAACAGTCTAAGACATTCATGACCTTGTTTCATTAAGGAACAAATTAAATTTACAGAAAACTTCTTTTTAAATTCTAAGTAACCGTACAAATCACCTTACTTGGATCATTCTTTAAATGATACCTAAACACCTGTCGTGAACATATGTGCTGTCATTATGCTGCTCTTCGTTTGTACACCCTCCAGTCTCCGTTTCTGGCTTTAAAGCTTTGGTTTTAAAATAACAGTGTGATTTTTGACACTTCTTGGTGAACATGCATTTGAAATAAAACTTTAGCAATTCATGTCCAGACAGAGACAAGTTGTTGTTGATTTGAGGTGTGTGCAGGATTAGCGCCTTACGCTTTCACTACTTAGGTGCAATTCACACTTGCATATAGGTATGGATCTTAACCAGTACATACAAATGCATCCGTGCAAAAGACCAGGTCTCCTGACATCACTTCAAAGATCCAAGATCAAACGGCTGATCCAAGATAGGCCACAGAAGTCCATTCGAAGGTCAAACCATGCAAAGATTACACAGAATGAAAAAAATACTTGAAAGCTATAGCTCATACTCGGCATGATAAATGTAAGGAGAACCAGAGAAAGATTGAACAGGTATGACGAGCATGAATGGGTCAGCAGGACAAAGCCTCTTTTCTCTCAGAGGAACATGACTGCACATCTAACGTTTGCAAGGTTATGTCGTAACAAAAATAAAACTTAAAAAAGAAAACTCCTGGAACAATATCTTTTGATAAAACCAGAACAAAGTGGAGACATTTTGCCATAATGCAGAACAGGCATAATGATGATGGGAGTATAAAGCGATTTAAAAACTAAAGAAAAAATGATGCATTATGATGAAAGAAATTATCAACCCTCCTCTACCACCGGAACCTTACGCAACGCTGAGAGAGAGAGAGGGGGGGGGGGGGGTCTAGGGGGTACAAGTAACAAATATAGAAATGGGTAACAAAAGAAAGTAAAAGAAAGTTCTTTAGCCGAAGGCCTTTTGAAACTATGTTCCAGTAAAGCAGAAATGAAAACTTTCAGTGTATCCTTTTATCAAATATTTGGATTATTGACAAATGTTTTTTTAATTATTATTGTTCAGCATATGTGAATATCCACATCTGCACGGAGAGCACAGTGAAACGTCCTCAGATGGGCACGTTACACTCATATACATGGATATTACATTGTGATCTTGAAAATTAAAATAATCTGTCAGTCCAAATGACAGAAGAATAAAGATTTAATAAAACTGAAAGAAAAAATTATTATGAGACAAAAATAAAAAAAAGATACACACCAAGCTACACCATAAGACTATAAGCTCCATAAGAAACAGATTGAACTGATATATGAATGAGTAATCCTTTTTTTTTTCATGTCCTTCAATATGATCACTGAAGTGCCCTCAAGCAAAGCACCCAACTGCTTCACTGGAGCTGTTCAGTGACCAGAAGTACAAGCTGCTGGTTGTTTTATGCAGCTCCAAGGTGTCATTTTGTTTAAGACCAGTGTGTTTGCAGTGAGAACAGAAATAAACATCACTTTGACATTGCACAGCATTGAAGAAGAAATGTGCAGATTTGAGTGCATGAAACATGGCACAGCTCATCTCGTCTGCTTCATTTATTTGCTCGCTTTGACTGCAACACAAAGTGCTTATTTAGACAGTGGAACATGAATGCAGTATCATCTGATTTGAGTGCTTTGATTGTAAAGTCTGTCATGCTTTTGACTGTGAGATGAGTGATATAAAACATGGGAATAAAAAACAAAGAATCTAGTCATCATTTGTCGAAATTTACAAACCAGCATTTATAAAAGGGAAGGGGGGTGGAGCAGGTGGGGGTGGGGTGGGTGGGTCTAATTACACAATGACCAAATTATCTCACCCATTTGCAATACTTTAAGGTTATAAACTTAATTTATTCTGGACTATAACGATAGTTTATTGCAATGAGGATATCCTCAGTCATTCTCTGGCTGCTAACCATCTGCTCCCCCCCAGCCAGCTCAGGATCAATGGTTGTAAATATCCCGTGTAAAGTGAATGAGGTTTTATTTTGGGATATGGGGGAGGAGGGCGGCGGGATTTTTGGCGGGGGGGGGGGGGGGGGGGGGGGGGGGGGTATAAAGCTCACACTATTTGAGTGATCACAATGTTCTCAAGCAAAAGAAACAACAAATAACTACAGTCTGAGATTTCTCTTTTCCTTTCTTTTGTTTACAATGTTGCCCAAAATGGTTAAGCCCGGTGATATAGGAGGTCTGGCCAAGCCACATAACCTTTATTGCACAGGTTTGTTTCTTCTGCTTTTGCAGAAGAACACTTTCCCAACTCAACAACTTGATTTTTCTCCTGCAACAGTTTGGAAAAACAATGCAATCACATCATATTAGAGTCACAATTTGTGAAGCTTAAAGTTTTACAAGAGATGTCTTAACCCAACCATGGCCAGATGTTTGTGGGACAGAGCAACAATGACTACCTGCTGCCATACCTGCTTCCCTTTTTTTTTCCCTGCTCCCCATAAGCAGAACTGAAGTTTGACTGCTAAGGCTGAGTTAAAGTTGATTCACAGCTGAGGTTCCCAAGTATCCCATAGATGAATCCAAGGCTCTGATCTCTCTGCAGACCTGCAGAACTCTGTATCAGACATAAAATCACGAGCTTCTCATTTGCTTGTGATTTGTCAAAATCAGTTTGGAGGGAGGTTTAATAAAAGCTAATATTTAATTTCCAATGTAAAAAGTGTAATATTCATTGAATACGCAAAATATATGACAGAATAGGAGGTGACAGGAATTAATGGTGGCCTTAAAAGTCACATGACTGTCTTTGCTGTTTTCTGTAGGCTACTTTAGACTCCGTAATGACTTTCCTTTGGGGATCTTTTTCCAGAATGACCTACTACCATACACAGTTATTCAGTTTCTAGTCAGATGTAAGTTTGAAAAAGGGTTTTATTCAAAGAATAAAATAATACACATGAAATAACTGATGCTAAACAACAGCATATTTGGGATGTCAAAAGAAGCATGTTGGTGGGTCCTCATTTTGCTCAGAGCTTCTCTGTATCCTCACCTCGCCTGTGTCTGGTCTGCTTCTCTCTCTCTCGCTCTCTCTAATTTAAATCATTAGTGTGAGGTGAATAATCAATATTTTTACAGAGACAATTTATCAAAACACAATGTGAAAACAGAAAACAATAGCTACTTTCATACAGGGATTGTGGTATAAAGACAGACTGGAGGTCTCCTCCAGTCCCAGCAGCCAGATGAGGATCAGTGGTTGTAAATATCCAGAGTAAAGTGAATTGGGATTCATCTCTCTTTTTTTTTTAGCAGACTTCACCCTACAGATGTTTGTAATGGTTGTTAGACTTTAAAAATAAAGATTCTGTAAATTCACATCTGTAAAATGTGCTTTTGAAGATTGAATATGATGCAGTCAACGATGATACTCAGGAGATGCACTTAAGTCTGACATTCTCACTCAGAAAGGGAAGACTGTACACGAGCAACTTTAGTTTTTGGCCATATCAAAGATGAACTGATAACACTGACCAAAATATTTATCAGTTTCTTTCATCTGTGTTTGATAGAACAGAATATCAGCAGTGGAAAAGCGACTTGGCAGCAAAATAGGACAGTGAATAAAAGCATATTTATCCTTTCATTTTCCTTGGCAATGCAATATATACTGTTTTCTCGACTGAAAGTGCACAGCTTTGTGCCTTGTTAATTAATATTGGCATTAACTAATGTGCGGCTCAACAATTTGCATATATAACGCTTTGTCTCCATTCCGAATCTAAAACCATCACAGAAAATATCAGGCAAAGTGCGAAGCTTTTCAGCACCATTTAATCTGTAATTCAAAACTACAACCTCCTCTGCAACAGGTTTTGTATTAATGAAGGTAATCCAGCCAGGTTAGATAAAAGTCACAATGAACACACTAGCTTTAGGTTGAACCAACCTTGATAAATAATTAATCTGCTTTTATAGTACTGCTTCACTCAAATTGTTGGGGACTGCAGGTTTGCATTTTTCATTATCTGTTTAGTTATAGTCATAGCTCTAACTTCTAATTCCCACATGTGACTATTTCAGTTTCATTTCATAGCTTTGTTGTCTTTAATATGTGTAGTATCAACTCTTGTTTTTCTCAGGCAGAGTTTCTGTGTGGCATTTAGATGTCAGAATCATTGATCTCTAAATAAAAACATGTGGTCTATCTCACTTCTCTTTTTCAGCCATATATGTTGCATGTGAAGGAAAACAGAGAGGGGTAGCGGAGAGAGTCATACACAATGAACATCCTCACATCTGTCGCTTGATCTACAGGGAGACTGGTGCATTTTGAATGGGACCTCTGGAGAGAGAAAAGAGCTCAGGCCTGGGGCTCTTTGTTGAGGTTCACATGTGCAGAAGTTGTTTAAAAGAGAAGAGGACCTTCTCCCTGGTGCATGAAAAGACAGGGGAGGGAGGGCAGAACCGGCTGTGAGCAGTGTAAATGTAAAAAATTCCAGTAGGTAACATCCCTGTTCACACATAAATGCACAGTATGCGTCAAAATAGCAAAATATGAAAATTTTCTTTTACTCCCTTTCTGCTGCTTAGCCTTTAAAAGTTCATTTATGATATATTCTTGATGAAAAATTAGTCAATTAGGTATAAACTACCCCATCTAGTGGTAAAAGATCTTGAGGAGCCAGAACTCATTTAGAAAAAAATGTACAACACAATGTATGGCAAGTGGTTTACATTAACACACAAAATGACGACCTCCCTGACAGTTATTAGTGTAAGAAATAACGGCATTCCCTCACTTACCATTTTGTTTACCTCTATGTAACAATGCAGGAGAGAAAGACTTTGGGGCTTAAATCAGATAAATTGAGCTAATTGCTTCCCTGTTTCCCCTGTGTGTTCGTGTTGTTGTTACGGATGATTAGCCCAATGAATCCAAATAATTGGAAACATGCATACATGGTTACACTTCAGCACAGTTCAAGGTTTTAGGACCACTGAGCATTTAAAATCTGTAGAGGTTGTGTCAGGAATACAGTATGTAAGGCACAATACCAGAAAATTATACATATATACACTATACTGCTAAAAGTATTCACTCACCCATCCAAACAATCATAATCAGGTGTTCCAATCACTTCCATGGCCACAGGTGTGTAAAATCAAGCACCTACGCATGCAGACTATTTGTGAAAGAATGAGTTGCTCTCAAGAGCTCAGGGAATTCCAGCGTGACACTGTGATTGGATGACATCCGTGCAAAATCCAAACTTTCCTCGCTCCTAAATATTTAAAATATTGTATATATATATATATATATATATATATATATATATATATATATATATATATATATATATATATATACACAGAAGTAAGTCAGTACCTTACTTGAGGATTTCCATTATTTTTTCATGCTTCACCTTCACTACATATCAGAAGGAAACAATGTACTTTTTAACTACTCTAACTTTATTACACAGTTTCATTACATAGTTACTCCTAAGAAGAGAGTTTTACAGAAAAACCTGTGGATGACAGATCAGAACACGCTGGCAGTATTCTAGCTTTTCTTCTGTTAAATATGGTGTATTTGAATGAGTAAATGTTTCTGAATCCTGGTGGTCAGGGCTCTCCTCTCTGCAGGCTTACGATGTTTCCCTGCTCAGTACACCGGATTCAAACGAATGGATCACTATCAGCTTCTCATCAAAGTCTACACAAGTCTGCTAATGAGCCATTAATTTGAGCAGGTGTGTTGGAACAAGGGTAAAACTCCGGGATACACTATCAAATCAAGAAATGTTGTTTAACTTCAAAACGACACTTAAGGGAGATACGAATACACTAATTAGATATAATTTTGGCATGGTCTTGGGATTGTGATTTTTGACTTTCTGCGTGTCTAGCTAGACTTCCTGTTGTGTTTCTAAAGTGCTTTTCCTTGATGTGTCACTTTCCTTGTTGCTGTGCTTTGTCTTAATTGTCTCCACCTTTGTCTCATCAGCTTGCATGTGTTTGTCTTTCTTTTCAAATTGAATGTGTCATCAAAGAATGATTTTTAAAGGACTTAGACATTATCATCATTATTAACTTCTTCAAAAGGCACCCACCACTGTGAGCAGCTGAAGGAACTTTCCGTCAGGATTTCTCTTTGGGTAAGTTGCTGGCACCAGTATTCCCATTGACCACCCTTATTCTTTTCTTTGATAGGGCAAAATGTTGTTAAAGTGAGTCACAATAATGAGCATATTACATTTGAGTTACTTGCCTCGATAATGGTTTAATACTTCACCTTCAACTGCTTTAACGTTTTTTTCCACCAACAATTCACCTGCATACACATTGAATCTGAGGTAAAATTCATCTACATTCCACTTCTTGCCACTCAGACAACTTTGTAACTGTCACAAAATATTTAAACTATGCATTTATTTGCTTTGAAATGTCTTTAAACACCAGCTCTTTTTCCTTCACAGCAGCTGCTGTGATACTTTTCAGCAGAAAGATGAGCTCAAATTTACTATTTGATTGCATTAAAATATCTCATTGTAATAAATAAAAGTTAGGTGGACCTCCGTCGTTTAGTTGACATTGCCATGGTTAATCACAACAACAGAGCGCCATTGATGACATCTTGTTATTGTTCCGGTAACTCCAAATGAACGTATTAATAAATGACTGAACTAACCCTGATTTGAAACTGGAAACTTTGAGTTTCTAATGACAAAGTTTGTCAACTCAGAGTCAATGTTTTAACTAGGAATTTGTTGAACATCCTTTCTAAAATAGGCCCTTGCTGTGACAGCACATATCTTAAAAAAAAAAAAAAGACCATTATTTTTATCCTGCCTCCAGTCTCCACAAACAAATCCTAACAGTACAAACTGGCCTAAATGGCACGAAGTGACCCAAGGCAAGAAGTCATAACTCTTTTCAAGTTCTTCTGAAGGGAGGCTGAGAAGAACATGCCATGGGCTTGAGAAATGGCTGAGAAAGGATTCACATTACAAGGTTGGACGCATGAGTTGAATTTTAAAAAGATGCACCTCAAGTAAACAAAACAGCAGACGACTTTCAGCTCCTACGCCAATACATCTCCAGTCTCCTCTTCTGTCAGTGGGACCAGACTTTGAAACTTCCGGAGATGCCCTGGGGGAAAGGCAATCCTCAAAGCACGGGTCTCTAACATCAAATACCAACGTGATCCAGGGTAGTGCCAGGAGCCCATCATCCTGTCTTCAAGGTGGTCCAGTAGTACCTCGCGCCACAATTCCCAAGTTGTCACTTTCGCCCACTGTGACAGGTCTTTGCTGCCGCTTCCACAGCTTATACCTCTGCCCAGGGCTTTATCAGCCTCTCCTGTCCAACCGACCTCCTGGCTGCTCCCCAGATTTGTCTTGTTATCTTTGCTGCTCCACTGTTTTGGGTTTGAATTTTTTTTGAGGGGGGCTCCTGCTCTAACGCCCCCTTTTCCTTCCAAGTCAATATGGATTTGTTGTTGTATTTAACAACATTTAAGAGCCATTCCTTTCCAGGTGGTTACTATCACGCTCTCGGGATTTTGAGTCTGAGTTTTGTCCTGTCTGGTTAAAGTGACACAAAGGTGATTTTGCAACATTTACCTCTGAGAGTCCCCCCATACGTGCGGGGGTTAAGTTGCTCTTACAAAACTCACTAAGATTTTCACTTTGTTGGTCTTTTTTTCTCAGTCACTCTTGTTTTCTCTTCCATCAATACTTTTTTGAGTCTCTTAGTTCTTATGAAGTCTGCTATTGTCGATGTGTAGAATGATCCTGTATGGAGACACACAACTGTTGTAAAAGACAACCAAACTGAGAGTTCAAACTTTTTCTTGGGTGTTTTTTTTTTAACAGCAGTAGAGACAGGAGACCTCGAGAGCTAGACAACACTTAGTGAAAACAATCAAGTATTCCTTGAGACAAAATTGAAAATAATCGAGTTGAATTCTTCTCCCCTTTTTTTTACTGAACAAACCTTTCAGTCTCAAATTGTCAATTCTTTTTAACCATGACTTCAATATCTTTTCATTCTCAAGAGTTTAAAGCATTCTGGGATCATTACATCATATTTATATTTGACAGGAAATGCTTGACATTGTTTGATGTGCTATACCTCAAACAGTCTTGTCATTTTAATTGATTATTTCAGTCATTTTCTCTTGAAATTGATTCCTCAACAGCTGGACGCCTGCGCTTTGAAACAGCCAGTCACCAGTAATAGTTCCCAAAGCCGTTACTTTTCTGATAAATGAATATGGCAGAGAAATAGTCTAGAGAAAGCAATTCCTCAAGCGTCACAACAATTCTTGTCCTCATATTTCACATCTATTGTGAAGGAAAAGAGGGGCTGAGGGGATGTGGCTGCTTTTCCTGCACTTTCAGATACTGAGACCTCCACCTGGCTTTTGTGTAAAGCTAACCTTTTTTTCTTTTCCCCAACTCAAGACTGATATATGCAGAAATCTGTCACCGCATTATATACATTCTTATGAATGTTTGTAGGTGAGGGAAGCAGACAGATAAATAGAAAAGTGAGGGAGAAATGCCTCCTTTATCTCAGCGTTCAGATGCGGCTCCTTTGAACAGGAGGCTCATCTGTCTGTTTCACTCTTCATGATTTGTCTGCGTGTTGGAGGTTAGGGGTACTTTGCATGAAGATTAAGTGTGCTCTGTGACAGCTCTGCCCCTTAAGACTGATGGGATACTTTTATAGACATCTGACCTTTGGATCCAAGAATGAGAAAAAGTTTGGTGCCTGCTGAGTGATGCTCAGCTGTGTCTGGATTGGCCGACGCAGGAAAACAAAATCTGTACATTATTTACATCCGAGCTCTATTTTGTATTAAGAGTTGCTCAATAAACACAAACCTAAACTCTTGTCATTTCCTAGGTTCAACGTCTTGTGAGAACAGATTAGCCAGTGCCTTAAATGTTTTTTTTTATTTTTTATTATTATACTTGAGACTCAGGAGAGAGCAAAGGGAGTGCATATCTTTTGTGATGGTAAGAATAATCAACAGCAGGGCTGATTTCAAATGAGCCATCTTACTCTAATCATGTGCTAGTTAATTGATTATTAACAGCCAGAAACTCAGAGGTCACAGTCAGTTACACAACAGCATGGATTTAGAGGCATTATCGTTTTATTCAAGGACACTTAAGGAAAGTGTCTTTTAAGAAAATGCCCGGTAACAGTGGTGAAGTCTTTCTTGGCAGTCAGTATGGCTTGTACTTTCAGATACTGGCATCTTCTTGAACACATCACGAACCTCTTTCTACATAAACAATTCCAGGAAAGGTAATCAGCATTTCAAATACAAACAATGGAAAGGAGAATTCAATGTACAGGGGAATATAATTCAATGATTCGCTCACAAGATGCTTTAAGTAAGTGACTCGACCTTCATAGATGAATAACCAGTAAAAAGGTCCCAGAGGAAACAAACATACATATGTGAGCTTACCTTTAATACGTGTATTACCTAGCCCATCAAAGCATCAATCTGAGATAACAGTAACAGTGATAGTCTTCTTCACAAAGCTCTTTGTGCACACTTCTGGTGTGACATCAATGCTTCTACTTGTTAGTGTGAAGGGATTGATGTCTGACCACTCCTCTGCACAAATGACACGGTCACATGCTCCCTTTTTCCTGCCAAGCAGAACCAGTCATGGAGAGTGATGACGAATATGGAAACAAAGAAAAAATACAGCAAAAAGCAAAAGTGTTAGGGCAAATAAGGCTAGGCACAAGGCAAGTGCTGGCAAACGGTTGCTATCAGTGTCACTTTGCAGGTTTAAGAAGTGCATTTCAGCTCTAAATCAATCCACGGTTCATTATCACACTTGAGTCATTTCAACAAGATACTCAAAAGTGCATGAGATTAACTTTTAATATCCTCTGTAATGCATACCAAAAGACTAATCAGTTGAGATACTTAAAAAGGAACGACTCTGATATTATATCATTGTTTTGTGATTAAATTCAGTAAAACTGTTTTTTCTTGCACTCTTAGCTTTGGTCAACTATTAGGATGGATTCTCTCCATTTCCTGTTTTTTTTTTTTTTTTTTTATTCTTCTCATTTGAGTGTTGAGTGTGATTTGACAGCACGTCGGGATCAAGTAATGACTCACCAAACTAATGCACAGACATTTCCATAGTAACACAATACATAGAATACAGTTTACACCAACGTGAAACACTTTGTTCGTGATATTACTTGTGGCTCAATGAATTTAATGCATCGGTTACCATGGTGACATAATCATGTTAGAAGAAAGCCACCTTAGTGATGCTGTAAACTTTGACCACGGAAAACCTCTATGACCGGCTGATCCTGGTTTGCCGTACATTCAGATGTAGGAGCAGGATATTCCAGAATATTTATGTTGATATGCTGACTTCAGATATGGATGGAAAAATGTCACTACTCTTACCTTGTGAGGCAGGTGAAAACTGTAGCCTTCTACAGTCTTGAGCGGTTTCCAATGACTTCATTTGCAAACAGCCTGAAAGAAAAGAGGATGGGAAATCTTCACAAGGACTAAGAAAAGGTCAACCACGCCGCAATGAGAATTATTAGCAAAGAGAAAAAACCCACATGAAATACTTTCTGTGATGTCTTATTCTTAGATCCCTTCTTTAAAAAGGCAGACTGATTCATTTTTTTATATGAATTAAGATCCATCCCTTTTGCACTGCTTACCCAGGACCAGGTCACACAAGTAATACTGAGCAGAGATCCCCAAACCCTGACTTTTACATATGCCAACTCCTCCAGCCTCACTAAGGAGACACAGTCCAGAAATAATCTCTGCAGCGACATCTACCCCAAGACCTCCTTCTGGTGTGGCGTCTCCAAATCCCCTCTCTTGGGAGGTACCTAAAAAGCATGTTGCGCGAATGCCCAGACCACCTCAAATTGATTTTTTTTCCCCCTTGAGGATGAGCAGATTCTACTACATCTACTTCAGATCCCTCTGTTTGTTTGTTTTTTTTGTTTGTTTTTTTTTTTTACTTCTGCCTCTTCCAAGATCTTGGCGTGTATGACTAACTGCCACTTTCCACAAAGGTGAAAATTCTGATGACCCCTTTTTTTCTCACTCTTGGGATAGACAGAAACGGTTGAAAAAGGAGAGAGTGCTTTTGCATGCACGGCTCACAGCCTCGTTCCAACACCAAGTGCAATCTCAGAGAGTTTCTAACAATGTTCCGAAGATGTTACATGCACCCAACACCATCAACGGGATGCAGAAAATCACATTTTTCTGCACAGTTTGCTCATATTTTTCTTCACTAGCGTTACACGAAACAAAGCTTAAATGTGGAGATGGAGAACACTTCTAAGTCTCCGAGCAAAAGATGAAATTAGCCACTACATGTACATGACAGTCGATGAACATTTGATTTAGATGCTGCGCTGTCTTCAGTGTACTGATATTTTTAGTGACGCTGGTTTTGTATGTGTCAGTGCTTGCAAGTACAGAATTTTTTTTTTGTCTTGCTTGGTCCAGTAAGTTGAAAGCCAACAGTGTAAAATTAGTGGCACATTTTAACCTAAAATTTACTGAATGTCAGTATGCACGTGACACACCAATATAATTTTTTGTTATTACTTTATGTAATTCCAAAAACAAAAAGCAATAACGTGCTCCTGCCCAATTTCCTGTCCTCCTTAAATGAATCCAGTTACATCTGCATGGAAATAAGCCGAGCATCTTTATGAATGTTGTGATTAGAAGGAATTGTGGGATGGAATTGTCTCATTTTTCCATAACAGACGGTCAAGAGTTTCCTGTGCTAATATGTCTTAAATGTGTTTTTTTTTTAACTGCGTGTGTAGCGATCCACTGATCTCCTGGTCAGCAATCAGTCTACACACCTGGCAAAAATCCATAATCTCATTACTTAGTGGATATTTCTCAGGTGTGTAGAAATGTTGCAGTATGTCATCTAAAGCATCTCAACATGTGTATCACAACCATTTCTAGATCAAATTTGAATAGTGATCCTTAGTTTGCCCCATATGCTTCGCTGTTACGTGCTGTGCCGTTGGCCCTCTAGAACCACTGCTCAGGAGCCAGCCTGCTAACTCACAAATCCAGCTCTGCACCACGCCCAGCCAGCCTCCGTCTGTTTCATTCTCACTCAGCCTGCTCTGCTCACTAATTCACTGACCCCTTTCAGTTTTCACCTCGTCCTGTCTGCCACTGCCAGCTACTTTCTCCTTACAAGCTCAGCCAAATCATCATTCAACTGCAAAAGCTGTAATAAATCATTTTTCTTGCACTGAGATTTAAGTCAATGCCCTGCTTTTGGATCTCTTTATAACCATGTGACACAGAAAGACACATCAGGCGTCAGATACATAGAAGCACTTAAAGCTGTGTTGTTTTTTTTTTCTTTTAAAGCTAACAGATTTAGATTGTAAAAACTAAGCAGAAGAAAAATATCACTATATCCTGTAAAGCATCCCATTGAGGCTAAATTTAACAGGATATACTGTGATCACTTCTTATTGAACCATAAATCAATTTCTAAATATAGGGTGGAGCCAAAGAAAAGGAGGAAATAAGTGGTCCACATCCCAAGTAGGCCATACTGAGTAGAAGCTGCCCAACTATCAACAATTTAAAGAGAAAAAAGAAGATCGAGTACTAAGCAAGAGTCTAGGCAGAGGTGAAGGAATGCTGTAAAGAAAGAATATTGTTCATACACTAATATGATGCTCAGATTAAGGCTCTGTGGGGGCCATGCCGCCACTTCATGGACTCCTTGTTCTTGTTTTACTCTGACGATACTTCCTAACCATTTTGCCTACATTTTTTGGGGCTGTTGTGCTGCTGCTGAATAAACGTAGGTCTAGTCAGATGCCTCCCTGATGGACCTGCAAGTTAGATAAGTATCTGCCTGCATTTCTCAGCACTGAGAACATGTGTAATCCTGACCAAATCCCCAACTACATTTGCAAATATGCAGCTCCAAACTCGCAAATAATCTCTACCATGTTATCTACTAATGCTAATCACTGGACCCCTCTGCTGCCCTTTGACAAACAAACTGCCTTTTTCTTTCAGATTTCAACACAGAATTGGTTCAGAGCGCCTGGTGCCATTTTTCTGCTTCTTATTTTGTGTATTTGAGTTGTTTGGCTTTGTTTCAGTGTCAGAGGCATGGATTTTTGGCTGCAATTGTCCCACGAGGACCACTTCTGGCCAGACCTCTCCTGCCAGCAGATGAGTATACCTTGATCCCACTGGTTTCTGCTCGATCTCAGCTAATGGCACTGGTGGGCATCTTTCAATGGAAAGTACACGAAAATATGTACTTCATCTGCTGTGCTAGGTTTCCTTGGCTAACAATTTCATCAACGATCCTCACTATTGCCCCTTTCTTTATTTTTCCTCAAAAGAAAAGACTTCAAAAAATCACAGATCTGGACACTCCTTGTTTTGACACCTTGCCTGGGAGAGACCTTGCTGATGCGGTGTAACTACCTTCTGTGCTGTTGCTCTGCTCAATCTTGACACGGTGTTTGGCCTGAGACTGGAAACTGTCGTTCATGACCTCGCCTTGGCAGCAGACTTTTACTGTTCCTCACCCAGTTATAAGTCTCCTAGATACAGAATCTGTTTCTGTTTCAGGTAATGACTGAAACAAAGTAATTAAATGTTGTATTAAAAAAGAAATTTTGCATAATTTCTTCTGCCTGTCTAAGAGTTTTGCAGAGCGCTGTACATACACACCTACAGACACACACACACACACACACACACACACACACACACACACACATATATATATATATATATGTTTTTCTAAATTTATAAGTACAAAAAAAAACAAAAAAACCCCATCTATCAACTATGTTGATAGATGGTTTTAAAATGGCCAAATTAAGTGATAAAAATTCTTCAGGAAATATACCTTTAATCATATTTAATTAGAATTATGACCAGTGCCAGTAGTTTTTTTTAGTAAATACTCATTTGTAGGTGTAGCAAAATCTGCAGGAATTCATATTCATGTGCTGACTATGTCTACATATGTCATTCTGTAAATGCTCTAAAAAATGCTTTTTATTATATTTTCCTGTTTTTAAATTAGAAATTTAATTTTAGTCTGATTGTAAAGCCCTTTGGTCAACTTTGTTGTTTTTAAACGTGCTATATAAATAAATGTAACCTTGACCTTGACTCGTATTAGTTGAATACCACTACAATAAATGTTATGAATCAATATTTCTAACAATGGCCTTAGGAGCAAAGTCTAGACCAGTGTTTTAGGTTCGTGCCGTACATGATCAGAGGCTATGTCCCAAATCCCTCATTTGGACCCTTACATTTGCTATTTTGAGGTCATACGTGCATTCACGGTACACTGCAAATGCCTGAATGGTGCATTTATAATAAGAAAACTGACACGTCCACAGCAGCTTCCATCTTGCCAGTGTGACCATACAAGACAGCGGTCTGTCTTTGGTGCCAAAAATGGCACAGCTTTAAGCTCTCACAAAGAAAGAGAGAGCGGTTTGGCACATGCCATGGATGCTTGGTTTCATTCTGTTTGAAGACTGGGAATAAAGAAAACTCAAATCTTGACAGTGTCATCGGGGTAAGTCGGGTGAAGCAGCCAGGAGAAAGTTTGATATTGTCATTTCTGGCAAGGGCATGGACACTTTCACACAGCAGTCATGCGCGCCCTCAGAAAACCGCGTGTATGTTCGTGAACACACTGTAACACAGTGAGCTCCGTGTTACGTTCTCCATCTGGAACATAGCCAGAGACTCTCCAGCTAGTGTCCGCGTTTTTGTCCGACTTTGCGGCTGGAATCCAGTCAACTTGGGTGCAACATCATTCCCAGTTCCGACTTCCCGCGTACGTGGACTGCAGGATCAAATGGTCACAGGTGTGCATAATCAGTGCATCGGAAGCAAACGAGCAATCAGGGAACATGCAGCGGGAGGTAATGATGAGAACAGAGTGAGAATAAGGCACCCCCCCCCCCCTCCACCCCACACCCCCTTTCCTGTCTCTCAGCGCACTTTGCAGGCACCGCTGCTATTGTGCGCGCGGGGCCATAACAGCGTCATAACAGTGGCCTCCCGTGCGCACTCTCACTTGAATGTGGGAAGACAGACCCCGTAAATCATCTTAAAAGGGACCGATCAGAGATGTTGGAGCCATAAAGCTGTCTTCTGATAAAAAACAATGTTAACCTACATGCAAGACGCAGATGAATCCACTAACCTGCTGCTGATGCTGGTGATTTAAAACTATCTTTTGTATCTGAATTAAGGCAAAAGATGATAACTGAAAAAAAAAAAAGAAAAGATCTCTGCTTGAAGCGAACTCCCTCTCCTCCAGCTCGCACCACCACTCCCCTCGCTCCCTCCACCTCACCCCCTCCGCCTCCCCCCCGCTCTGTCCTACTCATAAATCTATTGGTCGTGGTCTCGCCTTCATACCCAGCGCCTTGCTGATCAGACTGCAGTTGTATTTGGGCGAAGTTGGCAGCTGGAGACTCGCAGCGACAGGCTTTCCTCTCCTCCCTGCGCTTGGACAGTGGAATTATGAGCAGAGCTGACCCAGCCTCTATCGCCCAGTCTTGAATCTGTTCGTTTACACGCACCAGCGAGAGAGAAACCGAAGCGACCATGGAGATCGGAGTCCGCGTCCTCTTGGCTTTCCTCTTCCACCAGGTAGAACAGAGAGAGATGCGTGTGTGTGTTGGAGACCGAGTGGGATTATTTCCGTGAGACTGAGAGCGACCCGACTTATCTCGGGCTACTTTTCCTTTTTTAAAACGCTGTGAAAAAAAAAAACAACAAAACAAAAAACAGACAGTTGTCAAGTTTGTCTCTATAGTCTGCGAATAAGAACCGGCGCGTCCACCTGCGTTACAACGGATCCATGCGTGCCGTGTGTGTCACAGCAAGTTTCCCCCCCTTCTATTCCCAACGCGCGTTTGACAGTTTTGGCACCGACTTTTGGAGCACAATTGGTCGGTTCCGGTCTTTCCCTGGTAAACCTGCGTTAGTTCACTTTAGGAATGCCTTTCACGTGTTTTCGGAAACAGCGAGAGGGGGTTTGGGTGAAGGAGGGCACGGTGTATCTTATGTCTGTGTGCAAATCACGGCTCCGGCTCTTGTCTCCAGACGCATCTACATTCCGCTCAGCCACCAACTTGAGCGTTTCTTTGGGTTTGTGAGGGTGTGTATGTGTGAGTGAGAGAGAGAGAGAGAGAGAGAGAGAGAGAGAGAGCGAGAGAGAGAGAGAGAGAGTGTGTGTGGGAAGCAAACAGGAGCTCGGAGAAGAGGAGGAAAAAGAGGCGGCGGGGGTGTCACAGAGAGAGAAGAGAGAGGCTGAGAACTAACTTAACCGCTCTGCTCTGTTATTTGTTGGGTTTTTAAGTGTTTGACTCAGCCTCTTGGGCTCCACACACGTGGGGTCTGTTGAGATATCTCAGAAAACCCAAATCCCTTTATCGACTTTAAAGTGGGCAGACAGTGAGGTGCCTCAAAACGGATCTTTTGCCAGTCAAGTTTCTTTTAACCATTTAAATTGTGAAAGACAACACTAAGGCTACACTAATTGTCCGTTGTTTTGACATTTCTTTCTTACATTTTGTCACGTTTCTGGTTAAATAAGCTCAGGGCTGTTGAGTGAGGATGAAATCAACTGCAGGGATGCTCTTCTATTTGGATCCACATGAGAAGGTCTGCGATCCGGACACAAATGCTCCTCATGCTGACAGAAATATTCCCTCCATGTAGATCATTCAAACTACAGTTGAACTATTCGGTGTCTTACTCTCACGGTTAACTTTTTCCTTTCTTTTTGTGGTGGTATGTTGCACCGGTTCAAGCAACAGCTAATTTTAAAACAACCTATCTGTCTGTAAATGCACCGAACATGGGAGAGCTCTGAAGCGTGTCAGCAAAAAGCTCATTTGGGGGAATCTGTGCTGGTATGCCGCTTCTCTCTTTTCTCTTTGCACTCCTTCGTTCATGTGAACACATTGAGGGACAGCAGACACCACAGCCTGTTTGACCTGTGTAGGTTTAGTGCACACTTCTTGCCATGCATCTGTGCATTATTCACTTTTAATTGGATATGCATTTGGTTCATTTCCACATTGTAGTTCAGTCTTCTGATCTGCACCGATTGTGATTCAGGCTAATGGTGCCTCCAAAGAAATTATTTAACTCCCTGTTTTATTGATTAGGGACTGCCCTCTTTTGCACATGTACCAACCCGTACACACCACGGTCTACAAATCTGTTACAGCTCGTGCGACTACATTCACTCACTTTCTCTGGAACAGCTCTGAGGAGGAGACCGGTAAATTGTTATTTAAAAAAAGTAAATGTGAATATGCAGTCTTAAACGGTGGCAGTTTTCCAGAAGGTGAAATGCAAGCTCTCCTTTGGTTTTTCCATGTAGCCGTCAATTTGACGGAGCTGCATTGATGAATTTCTGTTCTTTGTTCATCCCATGATGTTTTTGAGTTATTATTATTTTAACATTACAAATGTACTGTGATGGAAAAAGATGTGAAACATGCTCCAAAAAGGAAAAAGAAATGTCTCCCCTGATCAGCTCCTCACTCTGATTTTGCAATATGCAAACACATATACGGTTCTTTACCCACAGCTACACTGAAACTGCAAACCTGCTGTCTTCCCCTTTTAGAATCACAGGGACACCTTATCCTTACCATGCTGTGTGTAGGCTTGAATGAGATTCTCTTATATGTGTGTGTGTGTGTGTGTGTGTGTGTGTGTGTGTGTGTGTGTGTGTGTGTGTGTTTTATTTATATATATATACACACAATGACACATGCCACTGCCACAGTGAACCGTGTGGATCTTTGAATGGTCATGTATGACACCATGCGTATCTTTAAACTTGGCCTGTATCTTGACCTACAGTGATTGTATCTCACACAGTTGAGGCACCATAACATGAAAAAAAAAAAAAAAAATCCACACAAACACCGGCTTAAATCCTCAAACTGCTTTTATGGTGGGTCCAGCGAGGGTAGGTGTCTCTTGGAGAACGTTTTGCTCTGATGACTCAGTTGCCAGGCAGGTCTGTACTATCAGCCACACTATCAAGGCTGATAATAAGCTGTCCCACCTACCTGCATCCCACCATGCCAGCGCACACATGCCACACACACCTACAGCAGGCCTCTTCTTCATAATAAATCCCTGTTTTCCAAATGGAGCACCACACAGGCTCTCTAGGTGGAGCAATGATTCAGAAGAAGCGCAGCACAGCTGGGAGCTGCAGGTGCAAAGATTTTTCTCCCATTCCTTCCCCCCTGTGATTTCTCATCCCTCTTTCATCCATGTTATCTCTGTTTTGTGTGTGCATCTATCAAAAACTATATATATAAATGTGTATGTATGTAAAGTCTCTCCTCTGCTTTAGTTAGGCTTCATGCCCTCCAAACCTGTGAAGCAACTTGTTTGCCTTAATTAACGTGATTTACCAAGCTTAACCCACCGTTTATTTTCTCAGAGTGCTCAGCTCTGTTTTCTCCTTTCGCTCGCTCTTACTCACCAAAGAAGGATGACACTTATACACGCACCTTAAATTCAGGGCCGGCACCTATATGTGTCTACCAGAAGATTTGCTGTTGTGGACGTTTATGGGTGCAGTGACCAACACTGTTAAAGTTACTATTTAAGCCGCTGCAGGGACTGGGGACGACACAGAGAGAGAGGGAGAGGAGGGGAGGTCATGGTGTCCAGGAAAAACATTTAAAGTGAGGTGCTGAGGACAGTGGGTTGCTATGGTGTCCTGTTACTTGTAGACAGCGTTGACCTTCGAGGTGTCACACAAGCAGTCGCACACATGCGCAATCTCATACGTAATGCAAGCAGGCAGCCTCCTTTTATACATTCACCCCTCCATTTTCCCTCACATACTCTTGGCCCTAAAGGCAGCTCATTGATCTGACATCATCAGAAAGAAAGGAAACGAGTACTCCGCACATGCTGGTGCAATTTATTATTCAGGGGTGCAGCAACAGGTGGGAGATGTGAGCAAACACTCGCACATGTTTTCAATTGCAACATTCATTTTTCTGTTTCTACGTTGATTCATTTCTCATCGCATGTAATCACCAGATTTATTTGTCACTTGCTAAAGGCTTACATATCACCACCAACTGCAAAGGGTAATGAGGGATGCTCCATCTGCATGCACTGTCTTTAGCTCTCCTCTCTGCGTACAGTACAGATGGAGCCTGTCATGTCCATCAGTGGATACAATCAGTTACCCTTTCAAAGGTGGACCGCCAGCCAACCTCTTGATTTTCTTCCCATCAAGAAAAGTTCCCATATGTGGAGTGTCCTTTCATACCTGTCACCACTCTGTCACCAAGTTCTGTTCCAGTGATGGACTTTTTATATTGGAGTCTTGTTAAAGCGCAATGGTATGACAAGCTACAACCCTAATGATGACAGTAATAAGGAAAGCCAGTCATCAGGGAGGGGTTATTTCTTCTCTTTCTTTTTCCCTCCTCTGATTTCTTTCTCCTTACTCACCCGGCCCTTATCTCCTCTCACAGTGCTGGTGGTGTTTCTATCTCCCATAGACACGCCGGCGAAATAAGAGAAGTTGTCAATTTTTAACAGCAAAAACAGACATGAAAATGCTGAGAATTAAAAAAAAAAAAAAAAAGAAGCATGAAATGGTTCAAATGAAGACAGCCCAATTCTGGTCTAGAGTTTGCTGTCAAATGTCCCGTGATGTTGCAGCGGCTCCAACAGTCAGCTGGCAATAGATTTTGTTTTGCAGGCTTCTGAGGTTTCATTCTGCTTTTATAATCTACTTATTTGTGCTGCTTCCTGTGTGAAAGAACACAACCTACCCCGGTATGTGGTGTCGGAGTCCTCTGTTTTATAAAAAAAAAAAAAAAAAAAAAAAAAGAGTTGTCTTTTTTCCCCTCGTTGACTGTAGTCATTAACAGAAAACTTTAAAAGCATCCGGTAAATAAAGCCCACGTGTGTGGGTGCCCACCGGACCTGCACACATAGCAAAGTGCACACACACTTACGTGCCAACCTTTTGCTCTGATTCTTTCCTTGTTATGTGAGTGTCTGAAACACAGAGTTTTTTTTATTTTTATTTTTTTTTTATCGGTGTGCTTTCCTGTGACTTTAGTAGAGCAGCACTGCAATGTAATGGGCTGTGAGGTCAATTGCTATCTAAACTCGACTGAAGGAGGGTGTGACCTTTGAGGGTAACACAGTCTTCTTCAATCTTCTATTCGTTGACGTTGCCACTGGACTCTCCGGAGGAAAGAAGGGGATGAATCGTGGATAAAGGCAAGGAGGAAGAGGTATAGAGTTACTGAGAGTAGTAATTAAAGTAAATATGTCCCCTTTGCGCTCCATTAAAATCTGCCTGCATTTGATGTAAGTGGCCTAATTATGCAAAACACCAATAGACATTGCATAGTTTAGTCATGAAATGTGCCAAGTATGGGGGGGGGGGGGGGGGGGGGGGGGGGCTCTGTCCTAAGAGAGTAAATTAATGGCTTATTTGTGAACGAGGAGACTGGCCAACACAACCCGACACACACAGAAAAGGTTCCAGTAACCATGTGTGAAAGACACCGGCAGTACAATGCGTTGCTGTCCTTCCAGTTCATCACGCATTCATCACAGCTTGTTCTCCTCACGTCAGTTTAGTGGTCGGACAAGCAAATAAGCAAGCACGCTGATAAAGTTGGTGACAGACAGACAAGGAGCCGGATAGATGTCCTGGTGAAGATAATAAATGAAAGAAAAGCAGCTTTGCCCGTCAGAGATGCATTCGAAATCCAGAAGTGCACGAGAAAGCAAGCGAAGCCGCACACACCCCTCCTCTCACCTTCTCCATCTCTCTGCCCACGCCGCCTTGAGCTCCTAGTCCATCATCCGCTCCTGCAGCCTCCCTATTGCATTACAGATATTCACAACGTATTTCCCTGCTCTTTGTGTCTCCCTCTTTTAGATCCTCATAAACATCCGAAAATGTCACCTCCTCTCTCCTGCCATCGCGAACACAAACAAGCTTGAGACTGTGCTTGGCAGGACTGAGGCGCAAGTTTCTTTTCTTTCAGCATGATTGCAGTGACTCCGCTCTGCTGCCAAATAAAAAAAAAAAAAAAAAAAAAAAAAAAAAAAAAAAAAAAAAAAATGCGTGAAGCCGCCACTAGTACAGTGGGAGTATTCATGTAAAAGGCTGGTACAGCAGGGTTCTTTTCCTTTTGTAATAGAAGAAACCCATGATGCTAAGTTGCATTTGGCTTTGAGTGAGGAGCGCTCAGTTGTTGATTTCTTTTTCTTTTTCTTTTTTTTAGTTGAGGGAATAGATGTGCTGCAGAGGGTTTTTGGACGAGTATGAGCAACTTACCACAGGTCACTGAATAATTGCCTTCCATCACTGACTGTGTTGTTAACTTTAATCACTAAGCTTGACAAGTGGGTGGAAAATTTCTGATAATTTTTTTTTTTTTTTTTTTTTAGAAATCTTTCATTGGAACATTTTCAAAATTAAAGATATGTTCTGGTTTTTATTCAAATGGTGTACTGTTTGTGCACTGACATTGTCTTGGAGAGTAAGTAGAACAACGACAACAATAAAAGGGTTGCAGGAAGGGCATCTGGCATAAATACCTGTGCAGGCTGTGGAAGTGATATACCCCATACATGATGTCTTTTACACTGGTGTCATGCACATAAGAAACACATTGGTTAAACGTTATTACCATAGATTGGGTAGATTTACCGTGATAATGTCACCAAACCTCACTTAACCAGCGCAGCGTCACAAGTCCTGTTGCAGTCTGCAGGATTCTAGAAATGATCTGTGCATGTGGTGGAGGAATGTCTGGGATGGAAACTTAAAAAACTTTGCCTTAAACCAGTTTGAGGTTTGGAGGCTCCTTCCTTGAGCGTTTCTGCTGATAGACGGCTCCTACGGCAGTACGACGCTGGTCGCTAAGTAGACGTCCTGGAGGGCGAGTAGTCACGGTGGAATAGAAACGATGGAAAGGTCACATCGATTTGGTGTTCTCGTATTAATTGCAGTTATCAGCCTACGTGGAGCCGTGGGGGAGAAACTTCAGAAGAGAAAAACGGAGTTATCCGCTGTGTTCAGTAAATTCCTCCGGGCTGGAACACACTTGGTTTCAAGCTGACCTAGCTTTAGTTAAACTATACACACAAATTTTAGATAAACATCTAGAAGAGCACTTGTGTGGTTTTTATAGTCCTTGCTTTCAGCGAGAATTGCTTATAGTTTAATGGGGTTTACTAATCTTCTCAGTATGTCTTCGCGCTGCACCGTGATCATGTGCCACGCGTTGCCTGTTAGATGCTTACCTTGCACTATCTCTATGAATTAGTCTCCCTCCGGCTCTCTTGGTGAAAGTTTTTGTCTGCTTTAAAACAAGCAGGTGGAAAATTGATAATTCAGCTCAATTAACCTTTTAATGTTTACTTTTAATATCTGTTTAGATAAGCAAGTGGATGTAGCTCCCGTGGTGGAGCACGTCCAGCACTGTCCTTGGGCAAGAAACTTAACTAAATAGTTCCTCCTGATGAACGGAGACGACAGCCCGGGATTATTGGTGTGTGTGTGTGTGTGTGTGTGTGTGTGTGTGTGTGTGTGTGTGTGTGTGTGTGTTACTTGATGCTTTATAATCTCATAAGGTGCTGTCAAAAATGGTCCTAGTTCATATTCAAAGGGTTTTGTGAAATTACCTTTGTTTACTGGTAAACTGCCAAAAGATAATTAAATTTCACTGGTACATTTGTTATAGAAATCCATGTCAGAGCAGTTACTGCCGCAGACCTGAAGAAATAAAGATAGCGTGATAAAAGGAGGAAAAAGATCTGCAGATCCTGTCTCAGTCCTGTACTGGAGGAATGCTGTTTAAGGCAGCTTAGGATGTTCAGAGAGATCTGCTAAAGGCTTGTTTGGTTTCACTTGTTCATTTATAAACTGTAAATGTTCATAATGCCGGCAAATGCGTGTCCATATGGTTTAAAAAAGAAATTTGGTGAGCAAAGATGGAGAACAAGTGTCACGTAACCATAATGGTTAATCACAAATTTTGTGCGGATCACATTCACTATAGCCTACACACACACACACACACACACACACACACCCTAAAGTATTAATCCGACTACTGCACATGGATGGAGCCTCTCATTTTCTCACGTCCTAATCCGCTGTGATTGTTGAATTCTTCTCCAGTGTGTTGACACTTGTTTCAAAAGAGTCATTTGCCAGTTGATTCAGAATTGATCTCAAGCTTAGTGTTTGAAAAGCACAACAAACCCTGTTTTTTTTTTTTTTTCCTTTAAAGATTAACACAGTTGCACCCCCCTTTTGTGGCTATCAAGGCAGACAATAATGCTACATTTGGTCTTAAAGCTGGATAGTCAGACACCTTAACTTTATCACTGTTTTATAAAGCTGCGGTGAAAGCCTACTTTCTTACCGTTGGAGCATGGAAACTGATTGTTTGAGACCATCAGCTGTGCTTTTATAGTTTATCCGAACTTGACTCTGAGGCTTCATTTTTCAAGGTGCTCAGCAAGGCTATTTGAAGAAATCAAAACTTTCTCTGGTTTAAAATAGTCTAAATTCTTTTAAACTTTCACAAGAAGTTACTTCAGCTTATGCACTTTTTTTTGTTGTCTTTTCTGCTCTAAGGCGTTTTTCCCTTTTTTTTTTTTTTTTTTTTTTTTTTTTGGGGGGGGGGGGTTGTACTGTTTCTATATGTCTATAATCTTCGATTCACTTGATAGATAATGCATGTCAGAAAGTGTCATGACTTGTCTGTCTTTTTCCTTTTTTCAGTGTCAACCTACATATCGCTGCTTTACAGGGGAAATTTCTGAGATTTTTTTTTTTTTTTTTTTTTTTTCATATTGAAACATGCAGTACAGCTCCGGTTGTCTAGATGGCGACAGAATGCCAAATATCCTTTGGAAGGACGTCAGGGAGAACAGCCACTCACATCTACTTGGTATTTAAACTGGGTGTGTGTAGGTGTGTGTACATTTGTTATTGTGATTGCATTGTTTTGCACTTGAATCGTAGAATTATAGTGTGATGTCAGAATAAAAGGGCATTTGCAGCGGGGCTTTGAAGAGTGAGTGGCCATTTCAACCCTTGAACTTGACTGTCAAGGAACAGACAGGAATTGGAGTACTCATTTGAAGTGCACACACAAAGCGCTATAATGGTGCCTACGCAGGCAGGTCGCTTCAAGGCAATTAGAATAGCTCTTCCCATTTATTGCTTTTGATGTCAGCATGTGGGGAAATGAGAGTCACTGACAAGGGGTGGGGTGGGGGGAAGCTGCTACTTCACTTGAATTCCTTTAGACACAATTAATGTCGTTATCCATTCAGAGGTTTATCTCACATTAACTGAGGCAGGTTTGACGCTTTCAGCTTACAAATGAATTAAATGATGGGGCAAAAAGAATTAAAGCGATGAAAAGGTGCGGGAATTGTCACTGGATTGGTAATAACCTCATCCATGACAGCTTTATACTCCGATTTTACTTAATTTTGAAGTATTTTGAACTTTCTGAGTTCACTTTGATGTTAAACTTAGGCGATGCATGTAATTTTTTAAGCTTTCACTTCCACATACATAATGTTTTTCTTATTTTGAAAAAAAAATCTAATTGAAAAAGCCACTTTTTCTTATTGTTAGGATGCCGTAGGGGAAGAAAGAAGGCGCACATGCACGGCAGATATAAAGAAGACTGCTATGTGATGCATTAGCTGTCTTGTGCTGCATCCCATGATGGCTTCTGTTTGCATAGATTCATCTGAAGAAGACCAAGGCTGCCTCAGTCACTTTTCCTGCTCCCAGTGATCCATCTAGATTCTCTTTTCAGCAGACCTGCAATAATTAAAACATAGAGTTTAGGTCATGGAGCAATCCATCTACATAAGCGTATGGATGGCTATTTGCAAGTACACTTAAGGGCTTTTGTTGAAGTTTGAGATATTGTAATCCTAACGGGACGACTGAGACACCAGTAATAACAATATGAGACCGTGGCTTTGCCTGAGGTCTGGCAAGGCAAGTGCAGAGATGTTCATAGCGTTGCCATAGCCACCTCTTTTCATATATGCTGTGATTATAACTTTAAAGGAAAAAATCATTAAAAACAAGGAACCATCAGGTAGGTGTTATTTCTTACAAACAAAACTACCGCCTGGCACCAGTAGTGTACGCCAATATTATGGAGCTGACCTTTGCCTTTCCATTATCTGAACTTCACCTCTCATATCAGCTGCAGGGGAGATGCTGGTGTGCTACAGGCTTTCTGCCCGAGACATTCCCTGAGAAGAGAGCTGTCCGGATTTGATTTTCATTAGGATTGCATGTTTTTGCTGTCACATCCTCTCCCCACCTTGCACGCTTTACTGGACACAATTTTCCGCAGCGGTGGCAGCCGTACTGACGGCTTGGTTTCTTTACGCTGCAGTAGAGTCACACCAGGTGGGCGATTATCAGTGCATTAACCATTGCAGCATTTACACCCCTCCCCAACCGATGACCTGCTCAGAGACAGCTTTTTTTTTTTTTTTTTTTTTTTTTTTTTTTTTATGGAAAAACCTCACTGAGGCTCATGCTCGGACACCACACAGAGACTTTCAGAATTACAGGACATTTAAAAAGCTGTCAGAAGTCAATGTTCTGCTTAGACCTACGAGGTGCAGGTCACAAATATATTCACGCACACATGCTATTGACAGACAGGTGAAGCTTTACACAGCTGAGACGAGCCCATGTTGCTGCTTCACTGATGGTTTTGTAGATCGATTGGAGATAATTATTTATAATGGAGCCAGCAGAGCGGCAAAAGTATCCTTTTTAGCAAAGTAGTGTGTGTGTGTGTGTGTGTGTGTACTCATGGCACCTGGAGTAATTGATTAGGATTTTTTTTTTTCTTTTCTGAAACTGAATTCCAACAAGTCGGCAGCCACCTTGTACTATCAAGCCTATGTGCGTCATTAGGGACCAAAGTGGCAGAGTTCAGGTTTCGAACTAACTGCAAAATCCAAAAACGAACTCAAAGTGTGAAACATAGACGTTGTTTTAGTTTGTGTAGTTTTCACTTTTAGAATCATTTATATATGCATTTCTTTTTCCACTAGTGATCTCGTTGTTCATTCAGTTTGACCTAAACTGTGAAAAATATTACAAACTTAGATGTATTTGTGAGAAATCTTTTTTTTTTTTTTCAACAATGTGGAAAAAATGCCAACAATGGTCTCACACGAGAGCCGAACTTAAGATGAAGTTCAGGCATCTAATTTGAACCACTATTGGGTATCCAATCAAATTCCAGTTCTGTATATCAACACTAATTGCTGGAACTTTACTAACTTGGGTCCAAAAATAGTAAATAAAAAAAAAAAAAAATCAGTGACAGGCAGGTCCTGGAAGCAAGTCTGTGTTGCTACAGAAATACAGTTCACATTGTACATAACATGCAGCTGATGTGGAGCTGGCGTCTTTATTCTTAACCATAGCAACCAGCACTCTGACTTCTGAAACGGGAGTTTGCCACCTAATAAGTTTCACACGTGTGCAAGAAAAAGCAAACATTTGTGCATCATTCTGGAGTCAAGAAATGTAAAATGTTGATTAAACAGCACATCCACGATTTTCATTGGTTATTTAGTAGGAAAATGTTGACATTTTGGTGCTGATTTTTATATATAATACTATTTATATGTAATACTTGGGAACATAAGTACATTAAAACGTTCATATCTAAATTAGCGAGCGTTCAGGGTCCTGGTAAATGCATGTACCGGCCTGCTAACGATTTCATTACCTGTGTTTAAGCTCTTTTTGGCTAATCGACGTTAATGTTCTCCTGTAAGTAGTTAATTACAGTCTCGAGAGCGTCTCACACTCTAAACAATTACAGGGGCTTCTCAAAAGGCCAAGTAGACATCAAGAAAGACATCTGAGGCAGCTATTGTCACATACAGTGGTAAAATTAAAAGACTGACAAGGGACTCTACTGTATTTGCGCAGGACGAAAAAAATGATATACATTTAATTTAAATATACTTCTTCTCAACATAAATGGCAATGCTGAAAACCCACAGCACAACATCGTAATCATTAGTTGGAGGCTTCATTACAATAGAAAACAGTGCAGGATATCATCTCCTTTCACTGCAAAGCTCTTTTTCTTTTTTCTTTTTACATAGTTTCTTTTTCTATTTTAAATGTGAAATTACTGTCAAATGTTCCTTTGGGTTTGAATATAGGATTATGTAATTCAAGTGAACCTTGTGATGGAGTCGAACAGCGCTAAGACAAAGTCAGAGCTTGTTACTGCCAATCAGCCAGTAACTGTGATGAGCACTATAGCTTAAATCACGTAACCTATGTTTTCAGCTTTTAATGGCACTTTTAGGAGCATAAGCCATTTTTTTTTAAAAGCGCTGGAGGTGAAAACGCTGCTGACAGCTAACAAGTTTAATATGCGTGCGCATGTTTTTCATTCCTTAAATCGAATCCTTGGAGGCCTTTTATTCAGATTCACGCATGTACGTCTCTCACCAGGAAAGCATGTCATGAAACACGTGCAGCTTTGACCTTCAGCAGCGTGGCTCCAGAGGACTGAGTAGTCAGCTTTGGGAAGCCTGAAGTGATGCGTTGTTTGTAACTGAACTGCAGAATTCTCCACTAATGCAAACTTTGGAAAACACGTCAAGCATTTGACTCCGCCACAGGTACTGCTTGATAACACTCGACATGAAAAGCACAGACAATTTATTCTCTCTCTTGATCTGATTTTGAAGAGGCTCCAACACTTAACTTTGCTTCTGTAGCCGGTGGGTAGCAGCTGCTTCTGCTGGGTTGCAGGATAACTTGACTTAGCCAAAGAAGGGATGGTAAATGTCTGGACGAGCCGACTCTATCGTAAGACAGCAAATAACAGCAGAACTTTTCCAAAGAAGTGAAATAATTGTGTGAAAATAAAGAACGGTTTCAAGATTAAAACACTAACAAGTCTTTATTTAGGCTCTGGAGTGGATGTTTTGAAATGCGTCATCCCACTACGGATAAAGATTGTTTTCTTCAATGGAAAAACATTCGGTCTGCCCACAAATCTGATGCACTCTTGTAAATAAAATAAGCACTTTTATTGATGCTGTTCTGGTTCTGACTGTCTCTGGGAGTTTCAGTAATTGATTTGATGACACTGAAAAGGTCTGGGAGCCCTGAAGGATGGTGTGGTGCTGTTTGAAGTGCCGAGAGGAACCCACTGGCACTTGGAAAAAAAAATGGCGAGACACAGAGCAAAATATTATTTTTAGTATTTTGGTGACTTTCTGTTGCAGACCAAGCAAAGGTCATGAGGGATGGGCTACAAACACGACATTGAAGTAGTAAAAATGGATGAAATCCAAGAGAAATCAAAATGATATCAATCCAACCAACTGCTTTATCAACTTAATCCATAACCAGAGATCTCCTGGTCGCCTTAGTCTTGTTTTCTCTTGTCTGGCAGTGTCCTCTTCAGCATTCCTTCTACCCAGGTATTCACTATCCCTCCTCGGAAGAACATCGTAGGACCAACATGTGATTGACTGATCTGAACAGGAGTGAAAATCGCACACAGTCAGTGTTTTAATGTGAAACATTGACTTTTTCAAACCTGGCACTTGTTTGTATTACTTTGTCAAGTATTCTAGGAAAAGACATGTATTTGGCTTGTCTCTAACAGTGTTACATTTCATGTAATAGTAAAGTTTTTCAACTATGTCTGTGACGTTTCAAACAATATCTTACACTGAGAGCTCAATGTTTAAGAGAAGACTTGAGACCCGACTCTCGTTTTGTGACTTCTGAACACCTTTAATTGAAAACACAGGGTGGCCTGTGGGCTTTAGGTGCCATTTGTTTGTTGGCAAGTGTTCATCTGGATCAGTCGTGATTTTAATTACCCCCACAGAGCTCAACTCTTATCCGCAGGATTTAACATCACGATGTACCTGGCAGACTCGCGCTGCACGTCATGCACGTCACAAACGCATAGATTTTTCATCAGTTCTCAGTTGGGGAGGGTACAACTAAGCGTGCCTCTTTCATCTTTATCTACACCACCCTCCCAAGACACATAACCTATTTACATCTATGTTCAACTGGATTCTGTTTTGTTCTGTTAAATTTTACTGCCTATATGTAAAACTGGATGTGACGGCCTACATGTTCTGTCTTGTTGCGTGCTGTAAATGGGAATTCAGCGGCTTTTTAAAACTATTCAATCAATATCTTTCTTTTTACTATGCAAGCAATGGATGCTACCTTTTTTTAAAAAAAAATAAAATTTAGCGTGCAGTGCTCGTTGCTTTTCCTTTTTCCTTTTTTGTTTTTTTTTTTTTTTTTGGCTGTTTACTCTGTGTACTGCAGAATTTAAAAAAAAAAAAAAGGATTTGTAAAGCTGCAACTTGGACCTGTCCAAGGCGAGGCTATTTTGTGGACAGAATTTCAGCAACAACGCAATTCAGCGTGCATTACATAATGAAAACATGGAAAGAAAAGAGAAAGAGGAAAGTGAGTTAAAGTACCGTGGCAAAATAAAGAAAAGTTACAGTGTAGTGTTGTCCAGGGTGAACCCCTGCAGTTTGCTCAAATACAGCTGAAATAGGCTCCAATAGACCTGTACTACCCTAAATAGAAAGAAATAGCGTTAGATATGACGGATAGACGAATGAAGTTCTTCAGTCTGTTAGGAACACCATTCCTCAAAACACCTAGCGCTGCCTTGTCAAGTTGGATTTGATCCCAGACTCTACAGGTGTACACTTGAGTCCCGTCATTTTAGTTTTACATCAGACTTGAATTTAATTGCCTAGACCTTGATGTGATGACACTAGAAGCACAACTTCTACAACTTTTAGCTGTAACACCAGTGACTTGGACTGGATTTATCACAATAACGTCAAAGACATTAAAACTTAGAGTGGTTGATGCGGTCAGTAGGACTACACTGGATATGCACCTCAAATTTCTCAGATCATATCAGCTCTAAATGTTTCTTAACAGGGACACCTGTATCTAGTCTTTCGATGGGACTCGGTGCTTCTTCATCTCACAACAAGCAACTGTGCAAGACTAAATATGGTTCAACACATCTGATCAGAAAAACAACGCTGCAGGTGTAATGTGAACCTGAGCTCTGTAGCAACAAGCGAGACACGTCTTTACTGGACTTAACTGTACCAAAAAGACACAGCTGCAGTCGGTAGGGCTCAAACTTTAAATATGTCCCCACTGGTAAAGCAGCGTGGCAACATCCCGGAGGATGTGAGAATGATGCAATAGTTAGAAAATTAACAGTCACCACTTTGTCTTGTTAAACATGCACAAAACAAAACAAAAAAAACTATTTAAAGAAACTTTTGTGTTCATCTAATCCAAAAACTGTAAAACTTCATGAACACCATTCACAAAGAACACAATCTTATTGAAAACATGAATTTTCCTTCTGTTTCACTAATTTTCTGTTAAGTTTCAGTAGTATATTTAAAACAGACTTATTATGCATTATTCAAAGGCAGCAATAGAAATGTCCTTTATATTCCATCAGTATTTTATACACATCAAAGTAGTGACAGTATGGTGTTAGAAACTAAAACTCCGCAAGCTTTCAGCTGAGGTTTCAGTTTGCCAGATCCATAGTAAGTCAACATTTACCTTCTTTACTCTTGTTCATCTTCTTGTTCCAGGCCATTTCTTTAACAGCAGATATATCTCACATCCTTACAATGAAAAAACTTGAGAGTGACTGGCAAAACAATGTTTTTCCTGTTGAGTGATGTCCTAGAGTAGATCCGGGTCATAGGCCTCTCAGTCTTTCTTTGGATCGTCCTCATCCAGTCGTTCTTCTTTTTCCTCCGCTTGTCTTTGTCTTGTTTTCTCCCTCAATTTTCGGTCTTTATTGTTCGGTTTTAAGCTTTCATCTGTAATATCGACACGAGTATTACATATCACCGTTCTGCTCTGCATCCACCTTTCAGAATCACCAGTCTGTCCAGCACCTCCTTGGCAGCCTCGCTGTGGTTAAAGATGCAGAGAGAGAGAGAGAGAGACGATAAAAGCTGAACTACAAAAAAAAGAACAGGTTTAGGAGTGACTTGAGAGTCAGGGTAATGATGCCAGAATGTAAAGGGGGGGAAAAAAGCGTTGAAGCAAGTAGAAAAAGAAGAAAAAGTGCAAACTAGTTTAGATAAAGAAAGGAAATTTAGAGAAGCTGGAACCTCTTTGGCAGCGTTCATGTGTGGACTGTGGGTGGACAGGCCCGCTGATTTGTTGTTCTGAAATGGGTCCTGACAGAGCCATTTCACACTTGGAGATTTACCTGGCTTTTTCTAGAAGTGGGAGGACAAGAGTGAACGACCCTTTCTACTTACCATGAATATTTATCTGGTGAGAGAGGTCCCAGGCTTCTGGATGGAATGACAAATCGTTGTCTCCAAAGCAACTATCTATATTCTAATCCAATCTTTTTCCTCACCCCTTTCCCACCTGTCTCTCATAAAGTCAACCGTCCTGTTTGCTCCCGTTTTTCTTGAAGGATTTAGACCATTTGGATACGGAATTTACTCAAGAGTCATAAAAATATAAGCATACCTAAAATTAAAAAACTCTTTTGTATATGTTTTTATATGCAAATAATAATAATTTAATAAATTTAAACCCAACATGGATGGCAGGACATTTAAATACATTAGTTTATTATAATTTGATCACATCAATAAAGCTTTTATTAAAATTCACTTTTATGAGGATTAAAAATCAACATTAAGACTTGGCGACAAATTTGTACAAAGATTTGAAAGAAGAGCAATGAATAAAAATGACACCTGGTTGAAGGAGATAATAACTGCTCAGAGGTTTGAAACTGATCAGCAACAGTGGTTTGATTTACGTTTAATAATAAAGCTTCATGGTTCTGATGTTTTAACTCTTCTTTTATTCATTTTGTCTTTGTCAGTGTATAAGTTCACTCATTATGAAGAAAGTGCTCCATAATTTCACTGGAATAGTGTGATAATATATATATATATATTTGTTCACGCCCCTGTTCCTTCTAATTATTTTTCATAATGCCATATATTTAATTGCAGGATCTATAAATAACTTCAGTTGTGTGTAAGGATGTCTTGTCCGGGATTGCTAAAGACTTTACAGATATTTTGAGATGGTTCTGATTGACAGTTGGCTGACGCTGCTTTAGGCTTCCAAGGTTTGTTTAAGAAAACGGCCAACATGCCGTCTCCATCTGTGTCTCCATCGATTATGTCCATGCAGGACTGTTAGACTCCATGTAAAGGCTGTGCATTGATCTGTTTATCAGGAGCCCTTATCTCAAAGCCCCGACACACTACGCCTCTTGTCTGAAATCAGTGAAGTGTCTAAAATTGTTGTTGTTCTTCTTCGCTGTTCCTTACGTTGTCATTTCTATTTAACACACATGATCGAGTAAGGTTTTGTATGCGTCCTTTCATGGCCAAGATGGGAGTGACAGTCACATCTGAGAACTGAATATTACACGTTAAGATGTATAAAACTATGCTGTTGTAAAAAGTTTGACTTCAGTTCGGAGGGCAATCATAGTCAATCACCCTCTGAGCCATACAGCTGACGTAAGATTGAATTGGCATTGGGGGGATTACTTCTTTCTGATATAAAAGTACTCTGAGTTACTTCTATATGTAGTTAACACTTTACAGTACACAGATTCCTTTAAATAGCCATAAACTTTCAATGCAAGAAGTTGGTTTTCAAAGTAACATTATCAAAAAACATACAGCCTTTTTTTTAAATTATTACTTATTTGTTCTGCATCTGTGGCAGCACTGTTGCCTCACAGCAAGAAGGTTCCTGGTTCAATTCCCGGCCCAGTGGCTCATTCTGTGTGGAGTTTGCATGTTCTCCCTGTGCTTGCGTGGGTTCCATCCGGGTACTCCGGCTTCCTCCCACAGTCCAAAAACATGCAGGGTAGGTTAATTGATACTTCTAAATTGTAGGTGTGAGTGTGCAGGGTTGTCTGTCTTTCTATGTGGCCCTGTGATGGACTGGCGACCTGTCCAGGTGGACCCATGCCATTCGCTTCTAATGAGCCGGGATGGGCTCCGACAGACCCCCGTGATCCTGCAAAGGATAAAACGGGCATAGAAAATAAATGCATGGATGTTCTGCATCTTTCACTTTGTAATTTAACTTATTGTTAAAATACAAAAGCAAAGCCTTATCAATAAACTAATTATTTAACATTAAGTTAAATCCTAATGTGAAGATCCTGTCCTAGATTTAAACTGCTAAAGGTTCTGTGACTTTATCTGTTTCATAGCGTCGAGTCACACTGGCAGCATTGCGGTTTACCAGCAGGAGAACCTCCCGATGGAGGTACCGCCATATCCCAAAATGAAATGGCTTGTTTACAGAAATTCACTTGTCCTTTATGATCACATCAAGCCAAACACAGACCTCTAAATGCTGGAATCAAAATCTCTTGTACATGATTTTCATGTACAAATGTGGCTCTGTTGCAGAAGTTCAAACATTTTCCTCCATCATTATCTCAGATGTACTATTGTAGCAGGCTGTGTGTTCTCTAAACACCCCCTTTTATTATCATCTTACTGGATACGGCTGCAGAGATTTGGAGAGAGATTTGGACCCAGGCTGGATCATCTGTTTGCATTCAGGCATTAGCCAGGGCACTGCAGGCTGGCTGAACACAGCATCACAGCTGAAGTGTTGAAGACGGAGCTTCCAGCTAGGGATTGAGAGGAATCGCCATCCAGCTCATTATTTTGAGGTTTTCACTGGCAGACTGGCTTAGCTGTTTATTGATTCATGTCTTTACATTCATCTTTGACACCAATTTATCTTCCTTATTTTAAACCCCCAATCAAATAAGGGTTACTACTATCCTTTTTTTTCCCCTTTTGAACCATTAACCCTAATTTTTCATTCAGTAAATAAGATATGTGAAAGGTTGTTATTGAGATTATCATGGGTAAGAAAAAAAAAAAAAAAAAAAAAGAGTAATCTGCTGTGTATTGTTCGATCACATTTCTTTTGCATGACTTGCACGTTTGCTGCCTGCCTGCGTTCTTGGTCTGACACATCCACAGAAAACGGGAAGGGAAATTGTTTTTGGACGAGAGAAGCATGAATGCTATTTTCCCGAAGCCAAGTGGTAAACAATAGCGACAAGAACAAGAGTTTTCAATAACTTTGAAGCAGATGAGACGCGTATAACAAATAAAGTGCAGCAATGTTTTCCATTTTTTTTGAATTATTTGTATTACAGGGAGTGTACGTAAGGAAGGATAAGAAAATGAACGAATGATAAACCACAGTGTGTGCGTGTCGGTGGATGCGTGGGTGGGCCCCCATTTTTCATTTTTGTGTTGTGTAAAGTGCAGGTGCAGCTGTTTTATGCGAAGCCGTGTGTTTGCGATTATAGTGAGTGAAGAAGGAGATTAGTTTGGTTTGAGGGAGCATTTTTTTTCTTTTTTAACCAGCTGAATCTCTGGGTGAAGAGTGCGGGCTTTGTAGTTTGATTGGGAGGAATTAAGGCCTGTCTTTAGTAGCTGGCATTAGTGGACAATTGGGAAACAGTCTTGCGTGTGTGTGTGTGTGCGTGTGTGCGTGTGTGCGTGTGTGTGTGTGTGTGTACAAAAAGAAAGAAAGTAGAGAAACATTCATTTCATTACAGTAAGCCTTTTTAATTCCATGCAAATGACTCCTTTCTCTTTTTCAGTCACTTTAGGTATATCTTATTTCATGGACTCTTGGATGTATTAATCCAAGTGTTGCATTTGCAATTATCCAGTTATGAAAGTTGTAAAAGCTTGGCAGAGACATGGAGACGTGCTCTGTGGAGGAGATTTGATAGAGACGTCCGCTGTGCATGAGCGTTAGAGCATCAAAAAAGCTTTCATATTCTCCCAAACACATGTATACGCCAGGGAGGCTGCAGGTCTCCTCCCAGGGGTAAAGATTATTATTAGTTTTTTATTCTACATGAGTGTTTGAGTTAACGTGACTGTTTTTACATTACATTAGTAATGTAATAGTATGTGTATTTTGTAATTATGTTTTGGTTAAACGACAGAAAACATCCCATCCACAAGATGATGCAAAGGCTTGGGTTAGATTTTAAGGTTTGATGCTCTTTCCCACACCCCAATATATGTGCTTTATACGTATTACATGTCATATATACCATCGTCTATCTTTGTCACTAGTTCTTTAGAGTTCTTGGAGTATGATTACACCACAATAACCTGATAAATACATCGACTTGAATTTAATTCCAAGACAAAAACAGCACTGTCTGCGAGTTACTCTTCAAATATCGATGCAACGAGCCTTTCATGTTGGGAATGTTGCCGTTAAACATTTATGATATATCAGACTTTTTATGCCCCTACTCGCGCGCACACACACACACACACACACACACACACACACACACACACACACACACACACACACACACACACACACCATTTTTTTTTCTAAATGCATTTCTTCAATACGCACCAGTGAAAAACTTTTTAGGTATTATGACTTTTTACAGGACGGAAACATCCATGAGGTCAAAGACCTGCTGCAAATGTTATCGGCCCATAACTCACAAAGATCTCTCTCTGCTCGTCAGGTGAAAACTGAGAACCACCCTGTCCATCAGTGTGTGTAACTGAATGTGAAGTGTTGACCATTTTCATCAAAAGACATGTTTAATTTTTGCCTAGAACGGGACCTTTATTCAACCCCAGAGCGTATTGTGTTGTTGCATAATCAGCAAACGACTGAAATGAAAGTACCAGTTTTCTCTACTGAAAAAAATGTAAATCTCACAAAAACAACAACAAAAAAAAATTTTGCTCCCTTATCCTAAGTATTAACAGAAAATGGAAGATGTGAAAATAAAGTAAACGCATAAAAACAAAAGCCACGGTGAGGTCTCCCTGGGGAAACCCTTGCAGCTTCTTTTGGCCCCACCACCCTGCCGTTTCCAAGTGTGGGTTTATTTCACACTCATTTGTCCTAATGTGCTACTGAGCCCCTCCAGAGGTGGAGGACCGACCTTCCTGGAGCTGATGACAATCTTTTTAACTATCAGATAACATCTGAATAAGGATTACAAAGCACCAAAACCAATGGATCATGTAATCAAAAACTAAGAATGGACAAACAGTTTACTGAGGCTTAATTCAAAGTGAAACCAGAGAATATGTCTGTAGATTCAGAGATCTATGTGATTGACACGTCGTTGAGATGAAACGTGAAGGTGAAAAGTAGAGTCCCAAAAGAATCTGGAGTCATCAGCAACAGAGGCAAAGCAAGCATGTATTTATGTATAATTCATTTAAAAAAAGTTATTTTGTTGTCAAATGTAGGATGCAACTGTAAATCGTTGGAAAAGTTATTTCAAGTCATAAGGTTCAGTTTTCTTGAGCTCTTGACAAAATTAAAATGAATTTTAATAAAATGAAAAACCCCTGCTATCACTGCAGTATTAAAACAATATTCTGTATTTGTAGGAAACGGCACAGTAGCCAAGTTACTTATTGTATCTTTTCTTCTTAACAGGATTTCAACATAGGCCTCTGTACAACATAACTTTAAAATTATAGTTTTGAAACTTCCTCTGACTTCCATTCTTGGCTGATTTATGGCATTTCAGTATATATAACGTGTATGTATAGAGGGTGGATAGGGAGAATAAAGAAGTGCAAAAACTTTTATTTGTTACTGGTGTGTTTTGAAGGCAAAAGATTAAAGTTACCGAGCTCTTCCTTTGATATCATTCTCCTTGCTCCCTGGTTTATCACGACAAGAGGGGCTGTCTGATAGCAGGCAGTGCCACTGGGAATAACAAACCACACTTGTTTTATAGCAGCGCCCACCAGGCAGGAACGGGTGTAAAAATGAAAGAGGGACGACGTGAGCATTCGGAGAGAGGGGGCTGCTATCAAGAATGAGGCAGAAAAACGTTTTTGTGAATTTTTGACCAGTGTTTGTGTCATTCTGATGTTTTTCTGCGTGTTACAGAAAGGAAATGCTGAAGGCCGAGGCATCGCCGTTTTGTCTCAGTAGCCACACTTTGCCAGCCTTTGTCGTGTTTTTATTATTGCTTGGCTGCTGTAAATTAATTTTCGCTGAGCACCTACAGTTTGACTCGAGGTCTTTCTCAGACAGCATGCTGCCAGAACAAAGCACATGCTAGTTTATGAAGATCCACATGGACTAACACTAATTCCTGAGGCGCTGATGCTCACAGGAGCGGTGATTTGAATTTATTTTTGTGTTTGAGTGTGACTGCTTGGGCATTTTGCATCTGTGTGTGTCTCTGCATGCATTTGTGTTTGTTTGGTCCTCTTCAGGCTGATAACAGAGGGTGAATGGAAATGCGACTGATCACAAGCTTGCAGGTCACAATCACTGGAAATTTCCTGTGTTCTTAAAGTACACATACATAGATAAACCTGCACAACGATGTGATTGTGTTAGTGAGCAGAATGTTAATGGTTGAAGAGGGAGACTTCCTGTCTGCATTTCTCTAGAGTTCATTTTTCCGTCTTTGCTTCTTTCTGTGAAAAAGGTCATTTGAGGTCAGGAAAGCAGCCGATTGCAGGTGACGGTGAATGATAGTTGGCATGGAGGAGAGGAGAGCAATTGGAGCGAGTGAAAATGAGGTGATTAAACACTTCACAAAATGGTGCGGCATGAAAAAAAGACACAGGCTAAGTGAATGTTAAATAATGTTCGAAGCTGAAGGCATCTGCAGAGTTCGACTGACTCTGAGCGACAGAAAGAAAAATAGCATGAGATAGCTGCTGTCAGAAATGCACAAAAGAGGGAGCAAGAGATAAAAAGGAGAGAAGGAGGAAATGGAAAGTAGACGCATGAAAGAGAATATTGTAGATTGTTTTAAGGTACACAACTCATTACAATAACCTTTAATATCACCTTGTGGTGGTGTTTGAACACTCACAATAACAAAGAATCAACACTAAGTGAAGATAATGAGAGCAGTGTAATGATTGAGAGCCTATAACGAATGGAAAAGAAAACAACACCAGAGCAGCTGCTGATCAGATTAAAGGAGAATTAAAACAAAATGACTACACAGCATCAGTGATGATGACAGCTGAATCTGCAATGATGACAAATAACTCTCACTCATGTTTTATTTAATGGGAGAAAAAAAAAAAAGGCTTCCACTTACTTCTCCTGTTCATTATCTGTTGCATTTTATTCCCATTCCATTTCATCACCCCTCCATTATGATACATTATTTTCCCTTTGTGGGTCTCTAAACCTCGGGAGTACTTCCTTCCATCTCAGGGGTCCTCTGGGATGATGAAACTATACACAGTGGTGCTGTGTGTCTCCGGAGAACACAGGAAGCCAGAACATTACTGGGTTGAAATGAACCAGGATAGATTTTGAGCCCTACATCATCACACCTCGCCCGTACAGCTCACATTCATTACCCTTTTTTCTGGTCAGTGAAACTGACCTCAACTGCCTCCTACAATGGTTTCATCTGTGCTCTCTCGCTCTGCCGATTATTTTACAGTTGTTCCTTTCCAAGGTGAGAGCCCACTCTCATTTTTGTGATAGGTGATATTTGTCCGTTGCTGAAGCAAAATGTGGCACCTTGACTTCAAACAAGACCATCAAGTGCTATTACATAATACTAGGATTGTCCAGGTGTCTTGACAGTGTGAACCCAGGATATTTCTGTTGTTTTCTTTTTCTTTTTCCTAATCATTCTCATTTAATCTATTACTATATATCCATTTTAGCATTTTAGGCCTGCAACACATGCAGGAAAGTTAGAAGTAAACAAATGCAATAAAAAAGACGTAATTTCAAAGAGGCGACATTAGCAGGTGATTGTGATTGTTTGGTACATTATCCATTAAAGGACAAGTCTTTAAGGAGCAATCGTGGGCAGGTGATTTCCACAAAGTGCGTGAGAAAATCAATGAGAGTGGAAGGGATATGCATATTTGTCCTTTACTATGAATATTATGAAATGATTAAAGATATCTGGAGGAATTTCAGTGTCTAAAATGTGAGTTAGAGGTGAACAACTGTGATCATCAGTGTGATAGATGGTACAGCATTAAGGACCATCATTCATCAATTCCTCGATTTAACCACGTGGACAACCAGATCCTGATCATTTTCAGAAGAAATGAATGTTCTGTGCTCGGGACCAAAGGCAAAAACAACCATCCACACTGACATCAGAAACAAGTCCTCAAGAACAAATCTCTGTGGTGGTTTGGGGTTGCATCGGTACCCTTGGCCAAGGTCATTCATACTTCTGTGGTGGCAGCATTGATGTAGGGAAGCACACTGAAATTTTAGAGCGACATACATTGGACTGCAGACAACATCTTTTTCACTGATGTCTGGGAAGTTTTCAACAAGATAATATTAAACAATATTTTGTGCACATCAAACAATGTTGCTGAGGGAAAAGAGGATGCTGGACTGGCTTGCCTGCAGTCCTGAGTGTTCCACAACAGGGAATGTTTGGAGATTTTAAAATGAAAACAGCCAAAATCATGAGTGTGTATTATTGTGCACCTTTTTGTAGATTGAGTGGGACAGCATTCCTAAATGCTCGTTAATTGTTGTGAGGAATGGCACTATTATAAAATGTCAAAAGACTTATTCTCCCAACTTTTGTTGGGAATGTGTGTTGATTTTTAAACTGCAATATGCAATTTTTTCTCCCTTGCATTTTCCATATCATTCCATCTTTTTCTGAATTGGGCTGGAGATGTCTTTGTAAAAGGTTTATGCTGCACGTGATGCCAGTGGGATCAGCAGTTTCTAAACCTTTTGTTTGTAAAACAACTATTTTGTAAAAAAAAAAACAAAAAAACTAGTCCATGTGCACAGCTTTCTGCTGTCCAGTCAGCTAAATGTTCTGCTTCTTCTCAGCAGTGACAGAGAAAGTGGAGCGCTGGAGAAAAAGTGGATTCTTTTACAAACTGCTCTTGTAATCATCTTTCTGAAAAAAGATTATCTACAGATTCTTTGAAGACGATGTTAGATTTAACAGCGTTTAGGCGTCCTCTGCTTTTGCAAACATACTCTGAGAATGGCTGGACCGGAGCGGTACGGGAAACGAAGGAAGAAAGTCACTGAATGTGGTAATTGCTAATCAGCGTGATACATCAACAGCTAATGCTGACCATGCACGAGATGAATTTGCAACAGCTTTAGACAGACTTTTAAAAGAGGAATGCATGACACCCTCTCACATCCTAAAGCTAAAAGTCAGTTTTATGTTGCAGACTAAAGAGCTTACAAATATAGGAAACCTTGCAGGGTCACTGTGAGTGGATGGGGCAGTGGCGGCAATGCGGGGGTTCATTGTCCTGTCCAGGAACAGTCTGGCACTTGACTGGAACTGGAGATCAATCCAGCAACCGACTGGTTGGAGGCCAACCAACTCTACCTATGATCCCACAGCCACCCCAGAAGACTAAAAACATGAAACACTATAAGTCTCTTTTACAGATAACTTTGCATTTTTTTTTTGCATTGATGGCCATGGCTCAGTTTAAATAATCTCTATAAACTAGGTAAACCGATTCAACCTAGACTACAGTTTTCAGCTGTTCAGCTGCCTATTCCTCTTCTCCTACGCTATTTTCTCAGTTTCAACTTCATTTGAAGCCAAATTTTCCAGATTTAGCCAGCTCATACCTACAAACAAACTCATTATTGTTATTGATTTGTGTTAGGGTATTTTTATGTTTTTAAGGCCTTTATTTTCGTCATGTCTCCAAATCTGAGGCTTCATCTCGCAGTCGAGGAGAAGGCTTTTCACTCACTCTTAAATGGATTAACACTCTGATGGAAGTGGCTGAGCCTGGTGAGAGTGTATAAGAAGCTTGTGACTGATGGAATTAGCTATCCTGACGATGGGGTGAGTGGGGCTGAATGTGGGTGTTGAGCAGTGACTGATGGAGCACTTCTTTGCTAGAGGGAAGGAACAGATGTGAAAATGTGATTGATAGACCAAACACTTGCCATCAAGGCTAGAAATAACATAAGAAATGGAAGTAGCAAGGGCTAGCTGCAGGGTCTAAGGGAAAGAAATGATATGCTTTGGTGTTGGAAAAACAGGACATAGGGCATCAAAGAGGAAGGAAACGAGAAGACGTGTAGGAGAAGGACAACACGCAGACAAAGAAATGCGCATAATGAAGAGGAAAAGCAAAGCGACAATCAGATCGTCACCACAGAGTTGAGAGGATTTTTCATGCAGCTTTTTGATTGGCAGACCAAAGCTGTGGAGCAGTAATGAATAACCGCGAGACCAGGGCACCTTCGCGTTCAGCCTTGACACGAAATGCATGAACGCAAGACTCATCCGTTGTTTTTAGAGAAAGAAATCCACACTTCGTATCCATAAATAACAACAGGTAAACATTCTCAGTAAAATGGTAGATGAGGAGAAACATCAAAGATCCTCAGTAGTGTTCAAGTTGGTTTCATTTGCTTGTTCTCACCACACGTCAGTGCAGAATGTAGGGACTTATGAGCAGCGGTGAAACAATCCACTGACTAATTAACCGAGTTGGTATTGTTAGGATTCCTTTTGATTTTCTGCACCTTTTTTATTTACTTTTTTTTTTCTTTTTTTTTTATTCCTGAGGGTTCTTTATTTGCGCATGCATGTACTTTGGTTCGAGTGTAACAGACTAGCTGAAATGAACAAAACAGAGGTGCATCATCTGTGACTGACGGATGAATAGCCTGAGTGCTTGCGACGGAAAACGTAGACCAACGCAGTAGGTTATCGTTTCTAAGCGTGTTTGTATTTTTCTCAACAGCTGAGAATGAGATTTTCTGTTTCGGGGACTGTAAGCTGCAACAGGAATGAGATTAAGGCTTCTGCTGGGAAATTCTTTGCAGATAGCTTTCATATCACTTGACTGACTTTATTGTCCCTGCGGTGATATAATCCCAGTGCACATCGGCAAACATGCGCACACTTGAATGCTCACTTGCACACATGCATGCGCACCCACCCACATACAAACATAAACCTCCTTTTACTGCCCTAAGTGAGTGAGCTCCAGCTGTCCCTTATCTTTTCTCCTGTTGCTTGTTTAGAATTCGGCTTGTAGACAATGCTTGATCCTGCTGTTCTGTTGGGGTGTTTAAATCCTGCATCTCACACACCGAACCTCAGGGTACACTTCAACTCAATTTCACACTTGCCAGCTACTGAAATGTCCTAATTCAATTTACCCTGTTTAAGAAAGCGCAGGCATGCTCTCTGAGGAAAGTTTAGAACGCACAAAGAGGAATGGTCCTGTCAGCTTTGGTCAGTGGCCCACAGCTGCATTGCTTCCCGAACAGATAGCCTTTCCCTCTAGGGTGGAGGTTGTGCACTTGAATGGCCAATGTAATTCTTTGATTGCATTCACTGCAATCATACAAGAGTCAATAATTGAGTTCATGCCTGAATTAATGTAGATCAACCCAAACCGCAGCTGCCCCATGATTCTTGAATCACATATCGAGAGGCACTTACAGAGAACGTGTAAACACTTGCGTCCAAGAACATGGGAAACCTCAAGAGCAAGTCAGGTTTATGTGTAGATGTGTTTTTGTGTAAATGTAGACACTAGCTGTGGGGAGGGGTGAGGTCAGAGCCTACGCATTTGTTAAAATACTGATTGGAGAGCGTATTGAATCATTTCTATACTCTATATAAAATGGTACTTTATATTAAAATAAATATCTACACTTACAGTACAGTAAGATAGAGATACAGTTTCTTGAGGGCTGTTTGTGCAAACATAATCTGATAATGTGAATGTATTCAGCCATCTAACCAACATACTGCTGATTATAACAACAATATCTCCTGGTAAGCTACACACGAACTCTTCTTTCCTTTGCCCAGCACGCTGTGGTCTCTAATAAAAGAAAAACGAACGTCCGGCCTTGGCCAATGTCGGCATTCTGTTTAGTCCTTTCTTAAAGGTTCTTTTTAGCTTCTTCTTTAATAGATTTTTTTTCCCTTCACTCGCGCAAGGTGAGTGTTAAAGGACCAGTAGTGATAAACGGCAATAGTGCAAAGCGAGGATTCTGTCTATGTGCACCCACTGAAATGTTCGGTTTCAATCTACAATATTTAATATATACAATATTTA